>VCNE01002632.1:0-22275 GCA_009869805.1 Oncopodura yosiiana
TATTTCTCTTTGAAATATGAAGACGTGTGAGTTGAGCCGACGAGACTTTTTTTCATGATGATGATAAGATATCAGTTTACTTCTTAACTACATATATACAACACGTCACAGCTCACGTTGGAAAAAAAAACTTTTTATATAATGCGTTTAACTAATTTTCTTTTTTAGTTAATATATATATAACATTCACTTTATATGCTCTACCATTTTGGTTACTTAGTCAAATGATGAGAATTAAAAAGTATTATGTAGTATAAGCAAAAGGAGCAATGTAAATCTATGGGGAAAGAAGCTTATCTTTTTTGCATATGGAGAAAGTTGGGAGAGAGAAAAAGAGGAAAAAGTTTTTGGACAAGTTAATCGATATCATAACACTAACAGTTCTGAACTCAACTTGGTGGGTGTAGTAGTAATAGATAAGTGAGAAATAATGGAAAGATTGTGATTCTTTTGTAGATTAAAAATTTTTCTTATTTCCTTTTCAAATATAGATGTTTCCTCTCTACAGAAAAGTTGAGTCAAAAGAATTGGAAAGGAAGGCGAGAGAGAGAGAAGAAAAAACAAAAGGAAAGAATGAATACTAAACTTTGACTATTCAACTCTTGCTTTTGATTATTATGTCATGATGTCACAAATAGACACTCATTTACAATGCTTCTTTTATACTTTGTTTTTTTGCTTTGCTTTTTGTTTTCTAGTTCTTAAAATGAGAACAATAACAATGCAAATGACGTTTGTTTGAAAGTGTGTAGTATAACCTAAATGCACACACAATGGTTTATTACATCCCATTCAGTTTTTTAGCACATTACACATCTCATTAAGTCACAAGTTGATGTATTTATTGTTTCTTGAGGCAAATCTCACAGTTAGAACAACAAATGGGCAACCAAGCCTTATACGCCTTTTTAAGGTTTCTCTCTAAATTATAGTTGTTGTTTATACAAAAATGTAGTTCGTTGCACTTGTGAGAAAAGGCTAAGAAACTTTTATATATTGCTACCTGAAGACATATTACGTCACACAAGACTGAAATGTGGTTTTTCTGTGAGTTAAGTTTATTTTCCTCTGAGAAAGTGGAAAGCTGCGAAAATGTTAAGTGTTCAGAATTTTAGTTAAAGTGGAAGAAGAGAGAGAAGAAATAATCTAAACATTTTGAGATGTTGGAGAAAGTAAGAGTATATATGTAAGAGAAAGTCATGAGTGAGAGATGGAAAAGCTGTATATATATGAGAGATGAAGTAATAATTTTCAGTTTGCTTTTGCCTAGAGCTTTTTCTCTTTTTAGATGAAACTTGTTTCCATAAATCCAAGTGAACTTTTAGCTTCTAATGCTCTAACTCAATTTTGCCCTTCACTCCTACTCTCTTACTCTAAATTCATATGTCGTAGTTTTTTGTAGAGTTTTTGACTACATGTTTAATTTTGATGCCATTTGGATTTTTTAAGGTGAGAGAGAACGTCTATAATTATGTCTTAGATATGTTAGTTTTTATTGCATTTTAATAATCTTGTCTCTGTTATTTTTAACTTTGACATGCTACAACATAGTGTCAATATAAATTGCAGTTATATATGAAATTATCCAAAGTTCAATTTAGTTGAATAAGATAGCAGCTCAAAGAGAAATATTTGCAATGAGAAACTAGTTGGGCCAATTTCAAATTAGACTCGTATGCTTTTAAGTTAATATGCATAAAGTAAACAGAGATGTCAAAGTAAGACGAATATGAATGCGCAAAGTACAATATCTCGAATTTGCTGTATTTCCTTTATACGTCCATGTGCATAACACATATCTAAAAGTAATCTAAATAATCACAAATTCCAAATTTTATTTATAAACGGCGTCACCATTCTTAATGAAATAATAATAATTAGTGTAAGTAATCTGGCTAACAATCTAGTCCTCAACTATTCTTTGTCCATTTTTTAAAGGTTTAAGTTTCATTACACTATTTTCAGAATACATAATAACGCTGCTATGCGGCATAATTGATTTGATATGAAGCTATCCAAGGTAATATCTAATACATTATGCCTTCAAATAATGACATTCCCATACATTTTATTTATAAACGACATCAAAATCTGTTAATTGAAAATAAATGATTGTACAAACGTCGTGCTAATTCAAATAAAAGGCAAATCTCCAATAAAATAGGAGGAAATGAGCGTTCTATAGCTTCTGGACACTCTATATGTAGAGTTGGTAAATATGGAATGAGTTAGTAATCTCTCTCTCTCTCCTCTGAATACGTGATACAATTTTCGACTATATTCACTCATTTGCTTTCCCTTATGTAGGAGAAAGTTACATACTGTGTGTAGAGAAATGCTCCAGAGAGAGAGAGGAAAATGATTATACGGGCGTACACATGAATTAACACTCAAGCATAAGGCAAATTCAAGCAAGGTAGAAAAGTTAGTATACTGGGCTCAATGTGGTTTCTTTCCTAGGCATAATTCACTTATAATGTCTCTCGAGTTTAGGCATCTACCAAATTACTGAGCTACCAACAAACCCATTTCTTCTCTTGTACACTAACTAAACTTTCTCTCTTTCTAAATAGAAGCAAGCCACACTATCATACAATATACACACATCAGAAATAAAATTTTAGCAACGTCTGTCGTATGTAACGTAAAAATGAAATTTGAGAAAGGATATTTTGGTTTAGTGGTAGAGCTCTCGGTCTTTGGACATAAGTCCTAGGTTCGATTCCCAGCTAGAGCAATATTTATCTGGCGTACTAAATTGTATTTTTTGTAAGGTGATTTGGCCGCTAGTGTAACATAATTCACTTATAATGTCTCTCGAGTTTAGGCATCTACCAAATTACTGAGCTACCAACAAACCCATTTCTTCTCTTGTAAATACACTGACTAAACTTTCTCTCTCTCTAAATAGAAGCAAGCCACACTATCATACAATATACACGCATCAAAAATAAAATTTTAGCAACGTCTGTCGTATGTAACGTAAAAATGAAATTTAAAGAAGAATATTTTGGTTTAGTGGTAGAGCTCTCGGTCTTTGGACATAAGTCCTAGGTTCGATTCCCAGCTAGAGCAATATTTATCTGGCGTACTAAATTGTATTTTTTGTAAGGTGATTTGGCCACTAGTGTAGATTATTAGAATAAGCTAATGTTTAGAAAATAAATATATCGCTTGAAAAAACCACAAGGAAATAATGGATCATATTTTCATTTCTCTGGCCACCAACAGCAAAATGTCATAAATTTGTCAGTTATATCTACATATGATGGGCATTAATATGAGTGTTTGTAAATAATGGAAAGTATGTCAGTCCAATGTGTGTAATAATGATGACCAAAAATCCATTTCCCTAATGTCCTTCAGTTGGTTTTGCGCTAATTGCTCCCATTGTGAGTTTCGACTATAATCTCCTTTCATTATTACAACAATAGACAGTTTATTATCTTGTCTTGTCATTTACAGTGTGTCTGCTTATTTGCTTATGTCTACTTCACGACTATTTACATAGTCTCGTTTATATATAAAGTATGTATATGCTAATGTGAAAGTTTGATAGAAAAAAAAGAAATATTCACTCAATCTCTCTCTCTATTATGTTCGTGATGGAAGGTGCCATCTCCTCAAATACAGACTAGGTTATTTTGCAAGGACGTTAGAGAGTGAAAGCAGTGAAAATTACAACATGAAAACACAGTTCAGTGTGACTTTGCTTACTTATGGTAGTGAAGCCAAAAGCTTAAAGCAATGTGCCATAATGCTCAAATGAAATGAAGTGAGGCAAATTGATTGTTATGATTATGTATATAGTACACTTTCTCTTCTCTCTTGTTTGGTATGAAATGCATTGAGTTTAGAGAAGAGTGAATAGAGAATAGTAAAGAGATAGTTTAATGATGAAATCCAAAAACATTTCTCTATTTTGTGACTAAGCTGCATTACACTGTGCTACTTTTTTCTAGTATTTACTACGACTATATACTATTTGTTATCTGTGTAATGAGGAGGGTGATGCACAATATCCTAGTAGTTCACAAGTGAGGTTACAGGACAATCACGATAATCATTTCATTTAGTCGCATCACTGGGTTCTTTTAGCATATCTACATTGTATAGCCTTAAGGTTGATATGAATTATAGAAGAATGGAAAATTGTAAATAATAGTGAAGTTACGATATATGATTCGTTGTTTGTCAATTTCTGGAATTATTAAATGCTGAAGTTTCACGCCTTTCATTTTTTAAGGTAGTATTCATGATATACAAATAACAAAATAGTTTGGAAGCTACTTTTTTCACCCATTGTTCAATAACATAAATCTAACTATGTCAGGAAGTTATTTAACATTTTATACTTTTGAATCACATTTCAAAATTTTTTGCAAAAAGTTCAAATGCATAAAACTGTGTTTCTGGGAGTTTATTTTGTTATAGTTCAAGGTCGTTTATTCTTGTATTGGCGACATTTGTTTCTACATAAGTTAAATTTTAGTTTAGTGTATGCAAAAAAATTCAAGTCTTAAATTTCGACGTCGCTACATATTAATTAAATTTTTAAAGCATGAGAAATTAACTGATATGAAGTTTTATTGCGAATTTCATTTACTGAAATTTCATAACGTTGATGCCACAAAAATTAATATTTTGATAATTTATCCAAGACCAACAATTTCAAAATATCTAAAGTATTCCTAAATTCCAGCAAGAAACTAAGGTGTAGCAAGCATCTCTTTAAAATAAAGTCTAAAATTCAACTTCAGGCACCACCCAAAGTGATCTGAATGCTATGAACTCTGAATACTAAATTGATTGTGTGCCAGCACTAAAGACATAGAGGCACACACACACAGGAGAGCAGGCCGACAATATATATGACATTATTATAATGACATTACGCTCCGAATATATTAAGGAAGTAAGGCAGGAAACATGAGTGCATTAAGAATAATCTTCTAAAATTCCATCCTCTTTCTCCTTTCTCCATATGTATATATATACCTTCTTCTTCTTCTTCATCTTGTGAAACAATGAAAGTCATATAGTTGTTGCATGCTCCATTTGCCAACTTGCATTGCAATTCAAACTCTCTCTCTATTCTCTTATATAAAACAAACTATTTTGTAATCTTTTATGCGTATACCATATTAACTTCTGAAAACGTGAACAATGAACAGAGAAGGAGAACAATTCCCACATGAAATAACAACTTCCAAACATCTTATTTGCTATCTTGAATGTCCTTCTCTATTCTCTCTTCTACTTGATAAACAGAGATATTATACAATGCAATGTAGTTATGTATTTGTATGTACGACACTTAATACTTAATCTTACATCTTGAAAGGTTCACTTGATTATATTATTATCTCTGGAGCATAGACTCGTAGTAATAAATGCTTAGAACATTATGTTTCAACTCCTTCTCTTTTATTATTACTTTATATGCTAGAATTCATGTTACTTTATTATTATACGTTGTAACTAGTGGACCAATCAGCTTAACACAAATCAGATTTTAATACACCAAATGAATATTAATCACATCTTTTTACGTCCAAAGACCAAACTCATTTTCTAACATAAATGCCATTTTTTGTAAAACAAATCAAATGAGCAAAAAAACTTGCTCTTACTGGGAATCGAACCCAGAACCTTGTACTTCAAAAGCGCGCACTCTACCACTAAGCCAAATATCCTTCCTCAAATGCCATTTTTGTATTACACACTACAACAAACGTTAATAAAATATTATAATCTGATATTCTTGGAATAAACACTTGAGGAAATCATATAAAGACTTTACCATTATGATTACATATGTTAATTATGAACACAATTCAACATCCTTAGATTCCTTCTTGCTCTCCAAAATTGGAAATGTCAATCAGTCTTGTGTGCCAAAATATCTCAAGCTGTGTTTATACATTACATCGTTAGCGTAAACCTTAGCTATTCTACTATTGTAATAATTACCTACTTCCGAAATCTCTTCTCACAGCTACCATTACATTTTATCCTTCGCTTTCTCTTCTGGGCGACATATAAATAGAAATGTTTCTCATAATAAAGATATCTTCTAACTAGAATCTTAAGCCTTCTTATACTCATCTATATAGTCTTACACCTATATATATATAGATATATGTACATATTATAAGTATGTGGAATTGTGAAACTTACTATATAGTTAGACAAGCAATAAATAGTTTCCATCTTGACAGAGAGAATGAGTCTCTCTCTCTCTCTCATCTTCTTCCTTATACTATATTCTCACAATTTATGCTAATACATATTATAGCAAAAGTCTTGTGAATATTGTTAAAGAGAGGAAATCTTGCCAATTCAAAGTGGCTTAGTGTTTCATTCTCATCTACTATATACAAAACTACCTTAAGTAACTTATTATAAGACACACATTATAAAACTTATAGTATAGACTCCTTAAGTACAGTACAATGAACTACATCTGTACACTTCCATTTACATTCATGATGTAAAGTAGTAGTGTTTTAAGGAGCGAGAGGAAGTGAGAGAGAAAGCAAAGGCAGCTCTAAAATAGACGATGACATCCTCAAGAAGAGTAAAACTAAGAAACATATTATAGGATTGGAAACAAGCGAAGGACAGAGAAGAGAACATGATGATGACGCACACAAGTAGAGCTTCAGCTCTCTTGAGCGAGAAAAGTATTTAATATTCAGAACAGTTTGAATCTAGATCCTTCTGACTAGATTTGCATTTACATTGAATTTCCTATTTGTTCGTGTAATTCAGTCTCACTCTTTGCTTTTGCTTCTCTCTTCTCTATGTCATTGAAAGAGACAAAAGTGAAGGGAAACCAAAAGCAAATTTCTAAAACTTGAGTATAGAAGCAAAGCCAGCAACTGTAAATAAAACCATTGAGCAAAGTATAGTTTTAACTGTGAGTATAATGAAGAGAGAAAATTTGTATCGAGAGACAAATGAAAAGGTAGCCCGCATAAAATGTGATGTTACATTGTGGAGACATTGACAAATTGTAAAATGCAAGTTAGAAAAAAGAATAGAGCTTGTTAGAATTACTGGAGGAAGAGTAAAGAGAGAGAGAGAGCTTAAAGGTAGAAGAATGAAAGTTGCATTGAGAACGTATAATAAAACTTTTAAACTTTCTCCACTTTTGCTTTCTCTCCATTCACTTAATGCACTTCCGTATTTATGAGACTAGATGTGTGTACTATATACATAGATATACACAGATTCTTATATAGAGAGAGAAAGTAGAGTCCAGTTTCTGGTGTAGCAATGAAAGTTAGTGTTATAGAGAATACAAGTAAATACGAAGAGAGAAGTGAAGGGAATTGAAGAAGCCAAGCTAAGCCACAAACACAACATTACATACCATGTACACATTACATTATAATAAAAAGTGTATAAAAGCAACTCTTTCTCCTCTACATACATCATGGGCAGTAGTGCAGAAGGCCATAAAATCACATTCAACATCACCATTATCCCTGAACTGTGATGTTTTCTTTGCTTCTATATATGGGGCTATGTAGTGTACTACTAACCTCCACTTCAAAAGTTGACTTCTTTGATGTTTTTAGTGGCTTTTGTTTCTTTCATTGTAGTTAAGTTTTTGTGACTATTTTATTATGCACTGAGGACAACTCTTTGCTAAGCACTGGTGTTAAAAAAGAAATGCAATTATGATAATTGTGCATACTCTTGAAAGTTAAGAATGAAGCTGAGAAATTAGACTTATATTTTAATGAACTCTGTGAAATATCTAAATTCTAGTAATCTTTGTAACGGATCTATTTCTTAATTATTGAATCGCGTCTAAACTCATTTTTCAAATATATCTCAAAAAAATCAAGAGATAAGCTATAGCATAATTCTCAAGTTTCTTTATCAATTGCTGTAAAAATTATGAAGCAACTTAATCTTTGATTTTCTATTGCTTTAAAACCCCGAAGGATATTTAATTAATAACCTGAAAAATCTCAAACTAGTATGCATTCCCACTAAATCTAAACTAATGTTTCTGACTTCCACATGAGTGTTTGATTATTTATCAAATGGCGTCGAACCAGAATAATTTTTTTTCTGAGAAAATTAGAAAGCGAAAATCTCTGATTTGACTTCTTTTCCATTCCACAGTCTATAAAAATGTATTGTAAATTTTCCTTTTCACAAAATTTCGTAAGTTGTTCCAACGCAAAAGAAAACTTTAAACACTAGTGTTTCCTTTTGCTCTTTTTGTTGGCCTTTTGAATCTTTGCTACAATCTTTTGAACCTAACATACTTTCCTATTTTTCATTCTTAGCAAAGGAAGGAGAGAGAAAGCTAGCTGTACAATCTTCTAATGAATCTTCTTTTACTACCATACTAGCTTTCCATCTCTTCTATCATGCAATCCGTTACATATACTAGTCGATGATCACACACAGCCAAAAAGTGAGCTGAAGTTGAGCCAAAAAACCCATATTAGTAATTGCTAAGAGGAAAAACATTTACCAAACTCTCTCATATTACGAAGCACTTTAGTCTTTTGATTCTAATGCAGTTTTTATGCTCAGTACTTTGTGATCTATTACATACGCAAAACGAACATTTCTAGGTACTAGCAAATTTTCAAAATAAAAACAGAGACTTCTATCATATAAAGTTTTTATCGTTGAGAAATAGAATAATTCCAAATTGACAAAAAAAGCAAACGTAATATCATATTACACTTAGGAAACAGAGCGTATCGATGAAAAGGTTAAAGTTTTTCTTAAAATATCTTCTCTCTCAAACTCTATAAAGCAATATTATACACTGAACATCATTTTTCTTTATTATGAGAATAATAGCAAAGAACAACTATAAAAAAACTTGTAAAGAGTCGTAGGAGGAAACACCACAACTCACAATTTTTGCTCAATTGCCTACAAATAATACAAATAATAGTGTGTTAGTTTTCAAAAACATTGTAGAATGGTAGCAAATGTTGCAAACGACGATACATATATATATATATATACCCAACACAAAAACATATATTACATGAAGCCCATAATTCCAAAGTGGAATTCTTTTGCTTCTTCCTACTCAATACATTGTCAACAATCAAGCAACACGAAAGCTACTAGTTTGCAGCTCAACATTCAATGTTCAAGTCGTCAAGAGAGAGAGAAAAGCTGAAGTACAGAATGAAAAAACTTTCTCTCTTTTCTTCTCTCTCTTCGACTCTAAAGCATTTTGATAGAATTTCTAAAGATTTCAAGAGGCTTCTTAGGTTTTTGGCTTCAACTCTAATACAACTATAGAACTCTTTACTCCTTTGAGACTTTTACTGACTGACCGACGAACTCTTGTACAGTACAAGATGTATATGTATATATATACATAAGTACAACATGAAGGCATTCAGTCTGTACAGAAATAGTGGATAATGTGTGGATTTTGTGTAGACATATTGTACATGGATTCTATAACAAGTCAGTCAAGTCAGAGAAAAGAAAACGAACCAAAAAGTCTAAATTCTGAAAATGTATTGGACTATTTCTGTCTTCTGGAGAGAGAGAGAAAGAAGCTGTATTTGATAGCTTTTTGGCTCGAGCTTTTTTTACTTTGGTCCATTGATGCGATATTGAATAGGGCATCTCAGTTAGAGAGAGAGTTTTTAGGATGTTGAAGTCTTTGGAGCCAATGTTGTATATTGTATATATATATATGAGTATTTGTATTGTGTGAAGCTTTTTTGGACGTGAAGAGCTCTACATATAACCTCTTGCACTTTAATCTGATGTGGTTGAACTCTATAAATTGTATAGTACGGTTGACTAAGTTTTTAGGGGCATTATAAGATACCTTGTCTATGTATTACTAGTGACCCGATCTGTTTACAACCAAAGAGATTTAATACACAAAATAAAATGTTACCCATGAATGAAAATACTCTAGCTGGGAATCGAACCTAGAACTTTGTACTTTCAAATAAGCCAACTTTCTTCTTAACATTAATGCAATGCTAGTATTACATACGATGGACGTTACTAAAATTCTATTTCTGATATACCTATAAATTGTGAAGCATGTTAGAAACTCTTAAGAGAGATGAGCTTTTCTTATATACAGTAATTCGTAATCTTGTAGAATTGTTGGATTCTCTGAGATTCATCTCAACTTATACACAATATACAATACACGAAGGAATAGTGGAGAAGAAGTAGAAACTTAATTCAAAGCACATAAATTCACACAAGAGCAAATTAGATATGATGTATCTTTCCAAATTCATTCCAACTTCTCTCTCACAGTTTCTTCTTCCTAATGTAAGACAAACTATATATATATAATTCGTTCAGCTCACCCTTTCGCATCATTGCTGATGATTCCATTGTGAAATTATATTTGTATTACAATATTAAATTGATGGGCTTTGTGTATTTAATGTAAGTAAGCTAAGTACCTTGGCTTCGTTTCAGAGTTCAAAGACTGAAGAAGAGAAAGTACTTAGGTGAAGAAACATATATGTAAATGAAGCTTATTTTAGGTTGCTGAGCAAAAGAGAACAGAAAGTACTTAAGCATCTTAGACAGCCATAGGGACTAACTATATATACTATTTTATATCATCTCATATGGACTATATCAGAAATAAGGATTTACATATTGTACTCTATAGTGATATACTCTATAGCCTATATATACATATAGTGTACAATGTCACTGGTAAGAACAACTATTATATCCAAAAATCCTTAGAAAGCTTCTCTTCTTCTTTGCTCTCTTTTACAACCTTTCATATATAAGAGGAGTTAAAGTACATTGTTGTTGGTTTCTATGATATAGCATTGTATAACAAAATCAGAAGGAATTTACATGTATGTAGATGTAATGCGACACACGCACACATATGCATTACTACCTAAAGTAGCCTCTTTAACATATATAAGAAAATGTTGAGCTACTGCGGGTTTTCTCCAAAACAATTTATATTGACGACTGAAAGAGAGAGCCAAAGAGAAAAGGACTTGCTGGTTAAATTCAATTTTATCCATATGCCAAGCTATAACAGACAGACCTCTCACGTTTCTCTGGCTCTAAAAACATCTTTCTGTTGTTATTCTTCTCCAACATATCTGCTCTGATGATATAACCACTTGGTATGTAAGACTCGAGTGCTTTTAGACGCCTTTGGGTTTTTAATACGTAGTTTAGTTAAACTCTTTCTATATATGAATCTGAGTAAGAGAGTCTGGAGGTCACTTTTATTTCTCAAATCTTCTCTTGCATTAGATTTCTATGTAAGAGATAGACATATACATAAGACGTATACAAAGTAATAAAATTTAGGCTTTTAGCCTCAAGGTGCACTTTCACTCTATAAATCACACACTCTACTCTCCAACCAAAGAAAGTTTTCTTCCCAAGAAATATCGATTAATTATGAGAACAATATTTCATCTAGAATAATAAAGTACTCTCAGCTCTCCATATATATGTATATATAGTAGAGAGACATGTTATATTTCTATTCTTAGCTGAAGGAATTATTATAGTATAGAATGACCTCTGAACAGCTTTCTCCATCAACTGTCTGCTTTTACTGTGTGCGTATGCTGTTCATATCTAGGATGGATAATGTCTATAGATGATAATGTTTGAAGTTGAATAGTGTAACAGAAGAGTTGAGTGCGTAGCGTGATTTCTTGCTCTTATCACAACTTTTAGGCTAGAAGAGCTATAAGAGTGGCTGTCACTCAAGAAGAAACTCTACAAGAGAAAGAGTGGCTGGCTTTCTTGTACATATATAGTTAGAAGAAATAAAAGTCTCAAAATTCTGAACAAGGATGTACAATTATTGTCTTTGATACAGCTATATACAGAGCAAGAATGATAAATTACTTTCGGCAACAATGAAACTTCCGATATATGCATTTTTTTTAATATCACAAGTAACATACAAGAAAAGATGTGACTAAAGCAGTGATCAAGAAATAAACTAGTGACAAATAACAAGCTCTAATAATAGTTGTGCTATAGAAAATAATAAAAAAATACTTTGATTTTAGCCTAATAAAAATTTTCCACTTGTTTATTTGTTCCTCATGACTGGAGCAAATAATGAGGTTTTTTATGATTGACAGAAAATAAATTTAACAAGAAGAATGAAGAAAACTAGAAACGAAATTGAATATCTTCACAGCGTTCATAATTGATTGCCAGCCGGCGAACGTCAAGTCGAAATTTTTTCTTTCTTTCTACAAAAATGTAATAAATGCTTGATTGTGATTTGGCCTAAATATTTTTACATTACGTCTACCACATATAACAATACTTTTCATTTTTACTATTATTCTACTACATTACAACATTCCTTTTCGTATGCGGTTAAAGTCCATCGTCTGTGGCATCTGCTCTTTTATATGTGGAACTCATCTATATTTTATATTTATTTAGTTCCTACACCTTTTTCGCCTTCCGTTAGCTTTGGGACTTGAACTCATCTGCTTTGATTTGAAAGCACTATACCATCTTACCATTTCCTGTGTATAGAACAGATATCAGTATAGTCGTCATATTCCATAGTTTCGTTTTGAGACACAGTGTGAATACATATGCTCCATAGTATAGAAAAGCAGCGAGTCTCTTCTCTCTCTCTGAATGGTGAAAGCTTACTTGTAAAAATGATTCATGAATGCTAGTCTCTCTTTCCTTAGCTCAGCTGAAGATGAGAGAGAGAGAAAGAGAAAAACGCATGAATCTGAATCTCAACTGTGAATAGAAAGACAGAAAGCACAAGACTCTATACTATTGTAGTAGAGGAAAAGAAAAACTGTGTTTTCTATTTAGAATGTAGCAGAAGCTATAGTGAATGCAAGAGCTATTATTCATGGGTGACATGCACACATGAGGTAAGTTCTATATCACTTGCTAAACTTTCTACTTGCTTTCTCTTACTCTATGTATATGTGCATATGTAGATTAGCATTATTATTCTAGCTTCAGTTCATGCAATGCTCTGAAAAGCAATGCACACACAATTTCATACATCACGCTCTGAGCTCATATCAAAGAACATGATGCCAAAAGCCACAGTGCTCACGTACTAAGAAGAAAAACTTTTTAGAATGAAAAAGTGAGCACAAATATTATTTTAATAGGAAAAGCATTTTGCATGTAGACACATTTTTGTAAAAGAGCTGCTTAGTGTCATCTCAGACTAAGTCCTGTTGTATATTTCAAAATGGTGAATTCATCTCTTACTCTATGTATATGTGCATATGTAGATTAGCATTATTATTCTAGCTTCAGTTCATGCAATGCTCTGAAAAGCAATGCACACACAATTTCATACATCACGCTCATACAAAGAACATGATGCCAAAAGCCACAGTGCTCACGTACTAAGAAGAAAAACTTTGTAGAATGAAAAGTGAGCACAAATATTATTATAATAGGAAAAGCATTTTGCATGTAGACACATTTTTGTAAAAGAGCTGCTTAGTGTCATCTCAGACTAAGTCCTGTTGTATATTTCAAAATGGTAAATTCTGTTCATTATTTTTGTATTTACTTTTTTCTCTCTAGACTTTCTTTTTTATATATATAGCTAAAAATAATTATACACTGTCTGCAGAAATCAAAGAACAGCGTAGGATATAAGTAGATAACGAGACAACGATATAACCAAAGACAAAAGTTGGATAATATTGAGAGTAGGAAGAATTGAATGTTGAAGGTGAAAGGATAGATAGAAATAGAAAAGAAATGTGGAAATAAGAAAAAGTTCTTAGAATCCCAAATACAATGTGCTATATTTATACACGTTCAAGTAGGAAGAAAAGCAATGTCATCCTTCACGCAAGGTTTTTCTTCTTCAGAAAAAAATAGTTGAATGCTCAACATTGGTTGTTCAACTAGAATGTTGTTTTTCTATATATAGGTAAGAAGAAGAAAGTAGGAATTTATTTTCGAATGTATAGTAGCTGCTCCTGGTTGCTAGTAAAGGTGGTTGGTGAAAGGCTCTGGAGATCGCTTTGCTCATACATGTTTACAATCTAGCTTTTATCTCTACTCTGAGAGTAGTAACAAAAGGCAAGGTGGTTATTCTTCTTCAGAGTTTCACTCGATTTGGCTTCATTTTTATTTTCTTCGCTTTCTTTTTTCTCTTCTCTACCTTTTACTTTATACAAAAACACCTTTTCTCCTGATTGCGAAATAAATAAAATGGACATGCTTTTTTCTCTATATACGTTGTAATACGCTCCTCTCTCAGTTTTTGAAATAGGTATATACGAGTATAAAGCAGTGAAGAGAAATCTAGGTTGTAAAAACATCAAAGGAACATTTTTCCAAGTAAAAAAGAAAAAAGACAAAGCAGAAAAGATATATAGTTTGAATTGTCTGATGTGATGATGTTATATAACAGAGAATTGTATATAGTTGCCCTACTGTTTTCATAGTGAGTCTTTTTTCTTCTATCACAACGAAAGTCACAAGTCAACCAGTGACAATATAAAAATACAATACAAATATATATATATATATACAATGACTTTTTTCACTTTGATTTCAAATGTTTTAGAATCGTCTCGATGTCATCACCATATTGTATTTTATCATATNATGACTTTTTTCACTTTGATTTCAAATGTTTTAGAATCGTCTCGATGTCATCACCATATTGTATTTTATCATATAATACACAGAGAGGAGCTAGGAATATAATACACAATAAAAAAGACAAGCTCCAAACTTTTTTATGCTTTAAATTGAATTCTCTCTGAGAAAAGTCACAATTACACACATTCCTCTCTCTCTTCCTATATTCTTTTACATGAAAAAGGTGGGTGTATTTTATATAGAGTCAATGTGTAAATAGGACTCGAAAGTCAAAACTATGTGTGGGTGAAAAACATAAAAGTGAGTGCAAAATAGGTTAGTGAAAGTAAAAGTCTGAAGAGTTTTAGCACAAAATCAAAATCAGATTCGTGATTCCATTTTCCTTTCACTTTGCCACAAAGCAGCAGTATAGAGTAAGCAACGGCTTCTAGGATACAAAATGAAATAAAGTGAAGTTAGCAGCTGCTGTTGTTGTGCTGCTCTTCTGTATCTTCTACTCTATAGTATAAAACTGTATCACATTTATATGTACATAGTTCTATACAGCAAAGGTGCAAACGTAGATAAATATGTATGATGATTTCTTCTGTCGTGAATTGAGAGAGAGAGAACCTTGTAAAGTCTAATATCAGATGAAACTACGTAATGAAACGAGAGAAAGTCAAGAGAAGACATTTAGGTACACACAACATAACATATATATAGTTTCATTTTAAAAGATATATAGTATGTTTGAACGCCTATATATATATAAAACAAATGTATAAATAGAGCTCACTATATAATATATACATAATGGAGCATGTAGTTAATACTTAATATCATCCTTTTTAATATTTCATCTTCTTTTGCGTGAGAATTTTGACGTATTATACTAGTAGTAGTAGAGTAGCGAAGAGAAGGCAGAGTTGTGTAAAACATAATTGCTTTTTTCAACACGATGCACGATTGCTCATGCATTAATACTTTTAACGCATGATTCATATTTATGATTATATATATACTCTCTCTCTGTTTCTAAATGTACTTCCTAGAGAAAGGAGCACAGCGTGTTAACGTAGTGCTATTAGCTCAATGAGATCATTTCTTTATGAAATTCGTCTTGAGTTTCTCTTTCTATGCAGCAGCTGAGAGTTTTTAGCCTCAGAAAAAGTTTCCTACAGCCTTGCCGCTCGCTCTTTTTTACTCTGGTGATGTACTTCATAGAGAAAGGAGCACAGCGTGTTAGCGTAGTGCTTTTAGCTCAATGAGATCATTTCTTTATGAAATTCGTCTTGAGTTTCTCTTTCTATGCAGCAGCTGAGAGTTTTTAGCCTCAGAAAAAGTTTCCTACAGCCTTGCCGCTCGCTCGCTCTTTTTACTCTGGTGTATTTTTTACACTAAATTACCCGACGTCAATAACATCTGCAAGTATTTTGCCCTCATGTAAGTATACACAAGTATATATATATATATATGTACATAACCTAAACTACTAGTTTTCAGTTTAGTACCCGGTATTTAGTTGCTAGAGTCTGTGTGTATATAGAAAACTAGGAAATTTAGCCAGAGTGTATAGTATTAGCACAGCGGGTACATAAAGTCTGTTAGAGACATTGTACATTGCTTATGACCTAAGCTGATATCTAAAATATTATCCAGAGTTTTCTCTCTCTTCGCTCTGTTTCGTAGATATTGTTGTACATAATACATATATTGTGAAAAAGAAGGAAAATGCCAAAATACTTTTTGGTCTAGAGACTTTCTCTCTTGGAGGAGAGTGCTAGAGTTTTTTTAAACCCCTGAGGCACTGCATGGCTTTATGTAAATAATACATGCTAAGTATTTACTAGCGAAATGCTGAGGAAAAACAAGAGAGAGATATATAGTAGTGCAATGTACTAGAATAGATAGAGAATGCCTTGGAGAAAGTAGGAGAGAAAATGTGGAAGGAAATATTAAAGTATGTGGTAGCTTGGTTTTGGCTTTCTCTTTATTTTATCCTTTGCTATATGTTGTAGTAGTAAAAGAATCAAATTTTCAAGAGGAAACACTTCAAAAAGATGAAATTCGTCAGCTTTTGCTAAAGTAGAAAATCTGCTGTACACCAATTTAATAATAGAAAAGTATATACTTAAATATAGACTAGCGGCACAGTCATCTCTTACAACAAATGAGATTTAATAACACCAAATAAATATTGCTCTGACTGGAAATCAAACCTAGAACCTTGTAAGCTCTAACATTAAGACCATTTTCATCTTACACACGACAGACGCTTGTAAAATATTATTTTTAATATACTATAGTATGTGTATAAAAATCGACAGAATCATATTGTACAAAAGGAAAAACCATTACATAATTATGCAGAGCTACAACTCAACAACCGCATCATCTCAGAACTCGAAAACCAACTTGTCCACAATCTCTGCAGTACAATTCCACATTCCACCACTCATAACAAAACAACTATAACTAGAGAAGTGTTGGTGTTATTTATTATAACCAAGTATAAAGTGAGAAAGAGAAATGTACTGTGATATTTTATATAACTCATTTTCTCCTTCTAGCCCATTACCAACACACGTAGTACATCATTCTAGCGTGTGACATTACGATTATATACATACCTCTTCTACTTGTACAAATTCATTGCAAAGTAATGAATGTATGTTTATTACGACTCTGTACATACACACGTAAGATTCCATGAATCAAAGTCATTTTCCAAAGGAATGCAATTCTAACTACATTCTTCTTTCTATGTACCTAACAATAGAAAGAAGTACCTCTAATAATAATTAGTAAATGATTAAGTGGTATGTGATTACCAACACAAATGCAAACTTTCACAAAACATATTCATATATATCACTGTTGTAAAAGAAAAAGTTATTACCCGCACAATGGACACAGTAATTTAGTCTCTCCTAGTCTTCCTTGCAAACACTTTGCACAAAAAGAGTGATAGCAAGCCAACAACCGGGGGTCATCGTATACATTATTACAAATTAAGCAGAGGAGTGGATTTCTTGAACATGACTCTAAATTTTCAAAATCTTGGTGACTCATCGAAGGACAAGTGATCAAGCCACCACTTGTTCCACTACCACCTCCACTATCACGTGGTGGTGAGGTCACTGTTTGTTGTTGTTGTTCTTGCTGAGAATGATGTTGTTGCTGATGATGATGATGATGATGGGCGGATTTTGAATGCTGTTGAGTGTGATGACTATGTGATCCATGTTGAGTACTAGTTCCAGCTGAAGTTGATGGCTGCTGTGATGAGAGTAGAGCACTAGCAGCAGATGGTGGTCTTTGATGCTGCTGAGTAGTCCATCTCTCTACTGTTGGTTTTGCCATTGTCCTTCTTTCTTACTTCACACCTCAACAACAACAACTCCACTTCACCCACACTTCTTCTCTTGCACTCAACTACTACGAGTCCTGAGCTGATTTGTGTTTTCATTTATTCCACTCACTTCTGATTCTCACGTCATGATAATTTAAGTCTAGAGTTTTTGAGTAAGACTTGAACTATATATATATATATAAGTTTAGAAGAAATAACAATAACATGGAATTTTTTATTCTAACACTAATTGCTTTTGATTGGAATTGGAGTGGAATGAAGAAGCTTCACGCTTACAGCTTTTGAAGCTATAGTTGCTGAATAAAGTGATGACGTTGAAGTTTTATTATTATACTTCATTTTCTCATAGGTAATTTTACTTTCTTCTTCAAAGAGTCGTCATATTGAAAATCTTTGGCATTTGAACTTATTTTTAGTATAGACTATATACTTTTCTGTATAAGAGTTTCAGCAGTCGTTGCAGAAAAGTAGATTGTTGGGCAAAAGAGTAATAATGGTAATTGTGTGAGAAAGGTTTTACTTCATCTTATACATTATGTTACACGACGTCTACACTCTGTACTTTTTTCAACGGTGAAATCACGTACGGCACGAAATCCTCTGACAACATGAACATGCAGATAGTACTACTAACTCTTCTCCTGTAGACTCTCTCTTCTTCTTCCCACCTATTACACGACAGCTGGCTGTAGTTGCAAATTCTGTAAAACATTCTGAGGCAACATAGTCTACTCACATTAACAGAGATAGATAGAGAGCTACTATACTATAGCAATCTATAACGTGCAAGTTGAATTGAACCTTCAACTTAAAGCCTAGTAGTATAGTATATAGCTAGTAATCTCTGTCTCTGGCACAGTCACACTTTCACTCCATGAACTATTTTCTAATAGTCTACAGCTTCATTGCCACTAGCATTATAACATGTATATACACATCGTATATAGTACAACATCAACAGAGAGAGAAGAGAAAAACCGGGTGAAAGTCCTGAGTGAAAACTTCTAGAGAGTCGGCGAGTTTTCTCTACACTAACATTTATACTCTCTCTTGCTGCTGCCGACTTTGAGAGAGAAATGTAAACGCCAAACGCACTTTTTTTTACTTGTGACACACTTTCACTCTCTCTCTTTCACCAACACTTTAATTCATCTTGTTATTCTTCTCATTGAATTTTCACTTTCTCACTCACTAATCGTCTGACATGACACACATTTTCTGCTTAAGAGAAGTATAATAGGGACAGAGAGAGAGAGTAGAATCTGTAGAGACACAACAGACACTGTTATCTTTTTGCATGAACAATGTATAATTCTGTAATAGATATAATATATATAAAGTAGTAGAGACAAATGGAGAAAGTAGGAGTGAGAAATTTTTGACGGTTCGTTTACTTGCTTTTCCTAGTTTTCTCTACTCTATGGTCTCTAGTCCCTGAGAGTTGGAACGGGAGATGATGTTGATGGTTAGAGGTTAGAGTACAACTGAAAAGAGAAGTTGTGCTGATGAGGTTTTCTCTCTCTCTCGTCTTGTTGATCTGGAGTAGAATTGTGTTCTATACTTAGTCCTATATTATGGAAGCACACGGAGTGAAAGTACTCAACTCAGCAACTGGGTCGTCGGTCCAAGTCCAGTTTTTTGTACATAGTAGTTCTCTATTCGTCTCTCTCTCTCTCTGATGCTACTTTTTCCTAACTGCTCGCGCATCTCTCTACACTTTCTCTCTCTCTTTGAAAGAGTATATAACAACCGGAGAAGCCCGAGTCTTTTTTGAGCAGAGCTCAAAGTCTCCTCTCTCAAACTGTGAACGTAAGTCTCACCCGAAAGCTGAAATTCACTACTACTTTACTATATAGTAAAAGAAAAAAGTTGGTTACTTTTTTGTACATATATTGCTGTACAGAGGTGAAATCTCATGTAGAATACTATAGTACTGAATTTTACAATAGAGAAAAAAGAATATATAGAGAGCTTAGAGCTGTAGTAACAGTTTAGTGTTGAGATTATAAGACTCTGTCTCTTATTTTTATTTTACATAGTAAGAATATGTTCTCAAAAAAACAGCCATGTGTAAGTTGTGACTAAAGAAAGATTCCTAGTAAAAAAAAGGTTCGTGGCTTGAAGAAGAAACTTAGAGTTGGCTTGCATGGCTACTATAAACTATCTTTTTCATTTCTTCCTTTTCCTTCCAGGTTCTCTTGAGACTGTTGCAATATTTTATTCAGCTGTGTGTTTCTCACACACAGACACACATATTACTATCTATCCTCTATACAATGAGTGTATATATATAGCATTGTGTGCTACCTACTATGTCTATACTATAGAAGTATTGTAAGTGGTGAGGAGTTATGCTGGTGAATAGCGACAGATATATAAGAAAGTGTAAAAAAGAGTTGGTTTTCTATTTGCCTTAGTAGATGTAAGATAGTATAAAGAGTTTTAAGCATTCATATTATGAGAGTACTGACGAGTGAGAGAGAGCATCACCACAGAAGACGTTGTATGTATATATGTGGAACAGAGCTAACAAGAAGAGAAGAATCAGAGTCACACGAATGAGAGAGAAAGTGGAAACTAGGTTACTTTCTCTCCATGTGTTTCAGTAAAGAGCAACGACGGCTATAGGCAGATATATATATAAGCTAGGCGTTACGCTAAAAGGCTGACAATAATATAGAAAAAGAAGGCAATATGTGCCGATATTATAGAAGGAGACTAAGGAAGTCTATTTATGGTACACTTCCTCACTTTTTTCTTTATTCCACTCTGCTAGTCAGAGAAGAGGTAGGTTAGCTATATAGTAGTAAAAATTAATTGTTCCGTCTCACCGCTTTTCCACTAACACATCATTAGACATTAGTTGATGACCTTGTTATAGGTCAATGGATATAGCTCAAGTAGAGATTTGATTTGATATAGAAATGATTATTTTTGTACATCAAAGCATTGTAATATAATGTCATTTGAGAGACTATGTTATTATTTACTCAAAGATTGTGTGAAAATTTCATTTTATGCAATCTTTAGTAATATATACTGATAAAGTGGGAGAGAAGAGAGAGAGAACTTGTCTTGTGTTTTGGTATGAAATCATCCTTCTGCCGTAGCAAGTCGTCACTTTATCTCACGAGTAATTCAAACTCAATGATGCGAGGACTAATAGCTACAAGACGTTTTCATCATGAACATCTCTGAAAACTGATTCATTTTCTTTATGAGTTTTCTATTGAATGTCATAAGCGACCATATAGTTAAATTTACTAATTATACTAAATTTCTTGTTAGATAAGAATAGCTTCACAAACCGTATCATATTTTCAGTAAACTATTTTCAGCATAACACTTTTTAATAAATATGAAAACAACGTGAAAACATTACACTAAATGAATTGAGAACAGCATGGGTGCTTTATGCCCATTTGTTTCAACTGCAAATTCTAAATAATTCTGAAAATGGTACATACACACAAGTTGAAAACAATAGAGAGAAAGAGAGTATTAGCGACTAAAAAGTTTTTCTCTGGGTTGCATGTAAATACAACATAACATGTTAAACAAGAAGAAGAGTCGTATAGTAGTTTGTTCTATTATGATGCAAATATATATTATACACCATATCATAACATATAGAGGAAACGAGAAAAAGTTTGTGTGAAATTTTCTTCTAAACAAACTTTGTTTCTTCACTTTCTCTCTTTTCTATGCATATATAGGCTGAGTCAGTCACTTTTTTACTACTAACCAGCCTTGTTTTTGTTTTGCTACGTTATACACAGAGCTACTCTAATCTATTTTATAATCATTTTCATCTTTTCTTCTCCTTCCTCATACGTGCTTTAGTCGTCATATAGTTTTTTCTTGATATAAACTTCGTGCTAACAAGCAGAGCAAGGCAAAAAAAAGAAGCATTGAAAAAATTCCTTCGAGACGTCTGACTTTTTTTGTTGCTCCAATACTTTTTTTTCGTTGGCATTTTTCAGAAAACTTTTTGCAAACAATTTTAGTTCTTTTTTGGAAGAAATGCACGGAAATAAATGAGAGTTATAAATATCTTCCTGCCCAGCTTTAGTATTCCCTTAAGAAGAAAATATGCATAGAGCAAACACATAATAACATATCGGCTTTGACTAAAGATAAAAAATGTGAATAGTGAATACTAGATTTCTTGAGACTACAAGAAGAAAATAATAATAGGACTTTCTTTCTTTCTCTAAGCTTCGGTTGAAAAGAAATAAAGCATTGGATGAAAATGAGAATTTTCTACAATATATATAAAGTTTACAGTTTTTCCAACTTATGTACCTTAGCACAACACTATA
>VCNE01002633.1:0-10416 GCA_009869805.1 Oncopodura yosiiana
GTGGAATTTTGTCTATTCAAGAAGCTGTGGCTTTTGGTGTACCACTTATTTTGTTACCTGTATTTGCTGAACAGAATTATAATGCTGAGAATGTGAAACGATTGGGATATGGAATACGACTTGAATGGAGAAATTTGACTGGGAGTGAATTGCAAGATGCAATTTCTGAATTGTTGACAAATGAGACGTAGGTTTTAAATAGTATTAGAAGCTTAGGCTTAAGCTGAGGCTTAATGTTTTTGACTCAAAATTTTAATATAGATTACAAGTGATTTTGTATATAGAATACAAACCCATCCGTAAAATCTCGGGTCAAAAAAACATGAGCCTCTCTTCGTAATATTCAAGCTTCTATTTTCTATCCATTTTTGATATTCTTAATTACAGTTACAAGATAAATGCCATAAAAATTTCTAAAGTATTTAAAGACAGACCACAAAAACCTTTAGAAACTGCTGTTTGGTGGACGGAATTTGTTCTAAGACATAAAGGTGACACTTCTTTCCTAATGCCACTTGGACAAAATCAGTCTTGGTATGAACGACGATCATTAGACGTATGGGGTATGATTGGGCTACTTATTTTTGGAATTCTTTACTGGAACTGGTTATAGTGCAAAAAGAATTGTAAGGAGTTTGACACACAGTCAAGAAGCAAAAATTAAAATAAACTGAATAGACTCTACCTTGAAAAACTTTAAAAAACTAAAAATAAAGATGCCAAATATATGCTTTTATTTAAATTGATTGACTTTTAACTTTTCAAAGTAGATTTCAAGTCATAAGTTTGACAGTTCCTAAAGAGGGAATTGAAGGAATAATTTTTCTCATATTTGCAATGTCACAACAGAATGTTAATCCTTTTTTAGCATCAGTAGTATTCCATGTAACCCAAGATAATTGACTACAGACATCTGGACAAAGTGTAGCAATAGATGCAACATCTGTTACATGAGGATTGTTGAGAACAAGAACACCAACAGCTGCTTTGCGTCTCTTGTCATGAATAACTTTCCATGCATATCTAAAAATGGCAAATGATATATATATATATATATATTGTATAGAGAGACCACATTTTTTTTTCTGTGGTATATTTCATAATGACTTACAATGGAGCAGGTATCATTGGACCTGTGGCATCCTTGGCTAAATAAATGTCAACAGGATTTCCATTGACATCATCCAATTGTAAAAGACCACATTTTTTCTGTGGTATATTTCATAATGACTTACAATGGAGCAGGTATCATTGGACCTGTGGCATCCTTGGCTAAATAAATGTCAACAGGATTTCCATTGACATCATCCAATTGTAAAACTCCATAACCTCCAGTGTAGATTGTTAAATCAACTAAATTATTTGTGGCATATTTTCTTACAGCCATTTCCATTGCTTTCCAATTCCCATTATTTATCGCTTGCCACTGTGGAATTACATTCAGATAGTAATATGTTGCATTTTGTTCATAGACATGAGCAAAATCACCATCGGGTGCCAAATGACCTCGAGCAAAGTAAAATGAGGCGGAGGGATTGATATATTTTTGTGCTAATGAAGCAGAGCCGACCTAAAGTAATTAAGAGAATTTTAGATGAGGAGTTTGGCCTATGGAATGATTTAATAGCTTACTAATTCAGTGACGACGGACAATTGTGATTCTTGCTTATAGGCTACAGATGGTGAAGTTGTTGGATAGAATTTATTACCACCTTCCTTAAAGCTTGGACGGTTATTGGAGACTTCAAATGGATTGAGTGCAGCACCATGGCTGTAATAAGTAAGAAAGTTTTGTATTTTATTGCTATAATCTTTAGTTTGGAGACTTACATAACATGAGTGGTCATGACTGTATCAGCTTTTGCAGCATTGTGACACAAGTTAATCAATGGAAGCCTAAGAATATAATTTATTATTAAGATGTAGAGAGATATGTATTTCATAATGTAGTTAATATTCTACTTTTTGACTTCCAGTATCAAATTGAATATTGACAGCAGTATTTCCATTGTAGCAAGTGCCATTTATAACAACTTCTTCCTTAATTGCATTACTACATGCCAATTGAGCCAAAAGAGAGACTGGAGTGAGCAAGTTGGCCTAGAAGAAATTAAATTTTTGTTATAATTGCTTGGAGTATTAAAAATGGTTATTGTTGTTGCTAACAGTTAATAATGGAGCAGAGCATTTGATCTCAGCCTCAGTTCCCAAAAGAGAATCAACCAAAGGAAGAATTGAGTTGCCAGCACATGTGACTTTAAATGAAGATCCAGTAGGTACAGAAATTGACCAGATATTGGTATTGGGCTTAGTACTTGGGTAAATAACACCACTATTGTTCCAAATCAAAGGGAAGAATTGTGGAGCTGAAACGTCTAATGGAAGTTCACATGTTGTTGGTAAAAGACTTGCTGCTCCTGTCAACTGGAAGACTATTGCAGTCAAAAAAGAAATTAATTTCAAGCTATTTTGAAAATATGATTCTTACAATTTCCAGCTAACAGCAAAACGAAACTTGATGTGAGAACCAACATTATAAGTTTATGACTTTAAGAAGAGTAAGAGAGTCACAGGTGCATGTAAGTCATTTTATATGTAATCAGTATATGTTATATGTAATTATGAATTATAATTAAATATCTGTTTCTTTATTTTCATTCTATAAGAGTTATACAACAGAAGGCAAGTGTTGTATGTTAGTTGATTACAAAAAAACTGACAGGCTGTTACTGGAATGATACAAAATTGTGGTTTAAGTATATTGCTGCTACTTTTTTTTATTAACACATTTTGATTAGCATATATGCTAACACAGTTAAAATGTAAATTAGTAACTGCTACATGTCATCTTCAGACGACCGCAACTGCAAGACAAGTTGTAATGCAGCTACAAAATACAGAATGACTACCGAATAATCAGCTAATAATAGGCAATTTAGAAAAATTGGATAAGTTGGTAATAGAATTGAAAACGCATGATGACAATTTTGTAGATCATGATGATGAGAATCATAAATATGGATCTGGAACCAGTTTATGTCCTATAATTTAAAATTTATTATTCTTTCAATCAAAAATAAAATAATGGTGACAATAAATCCAGATATTAATACAATATAAGCTGTTGTTAAATCATAAATTTCCACTTTTCTTAGCTCCTGTTGAAATCCTGATGACTCATATTTAACACATCTTGGCACAGTAACAATATCATAATGTCTCAAGTAGCGAAAATTCAGACCACGCTCTAAAATTTTTACAATACTATATAATAAAAAAAATGCCATTAACATTTTAATTCACAATATAAATATTTGATTTATCATACTTTCTATTTAGTGCTTCAATATATAGAAATCCTTTATTAACAATCATTCCAGCTCTTCGCTTACTCAGTATTAACTTTAATTCTTGAAATTAGTTGACAATATAATTGATCAGTACCAAAGCTCTGTCGTTTGAACACTGTAACAAATCCATCAATAAAACTAAGAAAAATAATATTTCCTTCTACAACTGCCACTACTGCATTATTAGATTCTTCCATAATTACTTGAGAACTAGAAGTTGAATGTTGCTGTTGATAGTCTGAAATCACATCTTTAATAAAAGGAATATCTTGATCTCCTACAATTGTCAATTTTGCACTTTTCTGTACGACATCAGCTAAAGATTTAATTGGAATATCTCTTACTGATAAAAGTGACATTATTACAGAAGAGAAAAGAATGTAAACAATCATTCCTGTCATTGCAAATAACAAAAATATTATTTGAATGGAAGATGATGATGGAATTTTATAATAGCATCGTTGAGCTATAGTTGCAACAGCACATAAAAATATATCTTGTAAATCATCATCGTCTTGATGTATAATAGTTTTATGTCGAATGGTGATAATTAATTTCATCCCAAGAAATAATATAATGAAGATGATGAGTAAATATAATTGAAATTGATAAGCGAAAATACTATTGAAAGGATGAGCATTTGGTTGTACAAAAATTCCTTCAACTTTTGCTGTGTATGTAGGAATTAGCAAATGAAATTTTGTTGCTCTTTCTGTAGTGAATGTTGATTGAGAAATTGAAAATGTTAATTTGACCAAAAAGTAGTTGATGACCTGTACCACGCCAAGTTCCATTAGGATTTTTTACTGGCCATCCAGTTCCATTCATTGCTACAATACTATTATATAAATTAATTTAGAGTTATTAATTAATGTAGAGTTGAAGAATTTAATTAAGTTTTACGTGAAATTTAATGCCATAGCTAAATCTAGGATGAGTCTAGCAGAGTGTCCACTAATAAATTGAGAGGTTCCATTAATTTGTTCTTGACATGAGTCATGTAAATAATTTGGGTCGTTCTAATAGATATTTAAAATTGATTGATTGAAGTAAAAATTTTTCTGAAATTAACGACTAATGACTTACAGCAGAGGCAGCGTAAATTAAAGTTCCATTGAGATTCATGATTTCTACAATGTTATATCATGATGCGTGAACAAACAATAAAAAACGACTAAGCTAACAACTTGACAATTGATGTCAAGTTGACATTAGATTCAGATATATAGCTACTTATAGTATTTTTATTGTATAAGCCATAAATCAATAATCGATTTAATTTAACAAAGTTTATTTTTAAATAATTGATTAGTCACTTAACTCACTTTAGCAATTTCTATTATTAATTTTAATATTTTTGGTGATGACATAAGAGAGAGATATTTACTGGTTATTTAATAAATGAAGCATAGTGACGATGAAGGAAAGAATTTTGAGCATCTTTCTCCATTTGAGTTAAAGCATTTAGAGCTGATGATGTTTCATTCAAGTGATAAAGATGAGAAGTATCTATTGTTAAAATTCAACAATTAGAGCAAAGTCATCAGTATACACAATGTAAAAAAACTTTAATAAACTTACCAGCCTGAGCTCTCTTTTGTCCATAAACAACTTTTCCATCAAATTCGTCACATGGTACATTGATATCTGTATCAACTTGAGGAATTGTGACAAGATAAATGATCTTCTATATCAGCCAAGTATTGTTGTTCATTATACCAAATACAACATCCTTTCTCAGAAGTTAATCTAGTATTCCAACAATTACGACCACGACTACTACACCAATCTCCGTGATACCAAACTTTTTCTGGTACAGTAGAAACAAGTGAAATAGCTAATCCCATTCTCTCAGCACGACCAACACGACCAATTCTATGAACATAATTACTTTTTTCATCAGGAAGTGTAACATTAATCATAAATGGCAATCCACTAATATCTAATCCTCTAGCAGCAACATCAGTACAAATAAGAAATTTTACTTGTTTCTTTTTAAACATTTCTAAATTAGCTTTTCTTTCTGGTGGTTTACGATCACCATGAAGGCAAACACAACTATAAGGATTATTTAGATTTCTTGCTCCACCACCAACATTATTTAAATAAGTTTCCAAATTGTCACAATCTAATTTAGTTCTACAAAATACAATTGCTTGATCCATTTTTAATTTATCCATTGCTCTCACACAATATTCACCTTTGAGTAATTTAACAGCTTCTGAAAATGTTTCTGGTGTATTACTTCCTGCTCTAACATTATCTTGTGCATGAACTCCATCAGATTGAATATGTCTTTTCAGATTATGCCAACTTGTATCTTTTCTTGGATCTATTGGAACAACAACATGATGAACAGTATCTGGTACAGCATCTTCTCCTTTTAAATCAACCCATTGTGGAAAATACATTAATTTTTCTGCTAATTTCTTAACTTCAAAATCATGAAGTGTAGCACTACAAACAATCATTTGAAGACGTTTTCCATCAGCAGTTACTTTTGGAATTTGTGTATGCATTCTTGTAATTAAATTAGTATATCCAGCTTTTAATAAACCATCAGCTTCATCAAGAACAAAAAATCGACATTGTGATAATGAGAGTTGTCCATTACTCATTAATTCTTCTAATCTTCCTGGTGTACCAACAACAATATCAACACCTTGATTTAAACTTGCAATTTGATCTCGTACAGGAACACCACCAATAATTAATAAATCTTTAATAATTGGATTATCTAAATATTTTTTAAACTTTTGAATTTGATTTGTTGTTTGTTCAGCAAGTTCTCTTGATGGTTCAATAATTATAGCTTGTGGTGCATTTGGTGCAAGAGTTACATGTTTTTGAGCTGATGCTCCAGCAGATGAAATTGGATTATTTTTATATGTTTCTGATTTACTAATAGGAGTATATCCAGTTGGTGGTGGATATTTAAATTCTTCATCACCAAAATTAAATAGAATTTCTGCATTTTTTAATACAACAGCTGGATAGAAAACTTCTTTAAGTAATGGTTGTGGTATTTTAAATGCAACTCCTAAATCATTTCCATTTTTTAAGAATTTGACTTCTCCATCAACTAAATTTAAAGCAACAACCAATAACATCAGCTTTTCCAAATGGTTCTCCATATGTATCAAATTGTTTATTATTAGATTTCTTTCCAGTTCCACCAAATCCAAAACCAAATCGATCTGTTCCTAAATCTAATGCTGCTTGTGAAGTTGACCATCCAACACGACATAAACCTTCATCTTGAACACAAGTTTCAAAATAATATTTTCCTTTTTCAGATACGCCTTTAGTTGCTCATACATCCATGCCATTCTTTATTTTCTCTACTTTGACATCTTAGTCCATCAGGTGTTACAGCAAATGCATTTCCACGATCAAACATTGAAAGTTGCCATTTGGTGTCTGAAAATAAAAATTTACAAATTAATACATTGCCAATCTAAATCTAAACTTTATAAACTTACTGGTTGATCCAGCTCCTCCTCCACCACTTCCAGTCTTGCCTTCTTTAATATCTCTCAGAGTTTCCCATACAATTTGTAAAATTGGTAAACAAAATGCTCCAGTTTTACCACTTCCAGTTTCTGCTGCTAATAATGTATCACCACCACCAAGAATTAGAGGAATTGCTTCAGCTTGAATATCAGTTGGAAGATTCCATTCCATTTCATCAACAGCTTTTCCAATTTCAGGCATACACACCAAATTCTAAGAAAAAACAATAAATATAAATTTTTATATGCCGGCTGATATGATTGTTCTTAGAAAATAGAAAAAAGATGATTAGATGAATGACATTAAAATAAAAGTATTTCTATTTGAACTTACCTTCAAATGCGGTCATTTTGTTAATTAGTTTTGATGATGACAATTAATTAGCCAGAGAAATTTTAAGAAATTAAGGAATAATTTTGATAAAGTTTTTCTGGAAGCTGTCTAATTTCAAGATTTAAATTTCTCGCGCGTTTTCACTAAGCCGCATGTTAAAAGAGACTTGACCAATTTCATGAAATTTCAACAAAATTTCTTAAATTTAACATCAAATTCACAGCACAGAAATAAAATTTTAATGTCAAACTAGTTTTAATTGATAGTACACATTCTAAAGATTATGTCAATATGCAAAATGTATGTTAAATATAATGAAAAGCTGGTCACTTTAAGGTCTGAAGAGACTTTAAAATTTTCATGAAATTTCAACAATCAGTCTTAAATTTAGCAATGAATACTCATCATCAAAATAAAATTTTAATATCAAACTTATTTTAGTTGATAGTCCACATTCTAAAGATTATGTCAATATGTAAAATGTATGCTAAATATAATGAAAAGTGGGTCACTTTAAGGTCTAAATGTCTAAAGTTCACATTTTCCATAAAATTCCATTAAATTTACACCTTATTCTATTTAATTAGCAATAATTATAACTTAAATTACATATTGTGGCATTCATTACTAACTAAGGAATATGCCAACATAAAACATACAATAAGTTGACTTGTATTTATTGTATATTAACTAGCAATACATCAACGTGCAACGTGGAATACAATTTTTCTTTGAGATAAAATAAACAAATTAGAAATTAATCTCTCTAATCTCTAGAAGAAGACGAAAAAAAATATCCACCTTCTTTTTTTCTTGAGTCTATTCACCTTCATTTCTTTCTAGAGTATCGACTACAAGAAACACGTCGTAAATTACAAGAAATTTAACTAATTATTATTAAAAAAATTTAAAAAGTCTCTGAAAATAGAAATTTAACTACATTTTAGCTAGTTTAGTTTTTTTCCTAGTTTGTACATTTTCATTAGCAAATGAATTATTAGGCCCTAATCAATGTCCAACACATTCAAATTATCATTGTCTGGATACTCCAACTTGTCCACCTGAGAGAACAGTAATGACGAGAAGTGGACAGGTAAATTAAATAATAATTACTTTTTATTATTTCATTTATTAATATTTTTTTAAATTATTTATCTATAGATATTCTACTGTGGAACTCCACAACAAATTTCATCAAAAGTTTGCTGTTTCATTGACTCTTCTTCACCTCCAACAAATAATAATAGTCCTTCAGCAGATTGGGTATTTACTCATAGTTTTGATGATGATGAAGAAGCCAGTGTTACTACAGAGTCTAAGGAAGAGGAAGAATATACTGATTCTAATTCCAATTATGCACCAACTGAAGAAACGCCTAATTTGGAACTTCCTGAAGAATATATTGTTCCAATTTTAGATAATTATGTTCCAACACCAATTCCAACATCACAAGATGCGTCACATATGAGAGGTCGAGTTCCACCTCAACATCAACATCAGCAAAGACAGCATCCTGATTATTTAAGTAAGAATCTATAATTTTAATTGTTGAGTTATGAATGATGACTTTTAATTTTATTTTTGTATAGCTTCTAATGTTCGTGAAACAAAAAAATCTACTACTACAAATACTGCTGAAGATTCTTCTACTGGAGCTCCTTGTGATTGCAAATGTGAAAAAGAAGAAAATATTGTCTATGTTCCAGTCTATGTTCCATCACCAGAGTCTGAGATGCGTCAACAAAATTATCAACAACAATATAATAATAATAGACTACCACGATCACAACAACAATATGTTCAACCACAAGTTCCTAGCACTCGTCTTCAACCACCACAACAAACTACAACAATTGTAGATCATAAAAAATATTCTTATGCTCGTCAATAATAATTTAATTTGTAATTAACAACAATACCAGTTTATTATTATATTTTTTTGTGTATTCAGCAGTATCATGATAAGAGAATATGTAATGGATTAAAATAGTAAAAGTAAAATATTAAAATTTTTTCACAAAAAACTGAAATATAAAAGCCGGCTTTTATGTGTATAATTCAGAATATGCCCATTTTTGTTCTCCAGCAGCTTTTCTAATTGCATAACGTCGCACTTCGTCATATATCATGAGAAAGAATTGCAAATGGTATTGGTAGAATCCAAAGCATGGCTCTGTAGAGAAAGTTAATTAAGAGTAGTGTAAAAAAATTAATATATGTTTATGCAATTAATTACCTTAATGGTTTGAATTGAAGACCATCTGATAATCCTGGTGTATAAATGAAGAATGCGGCCAATAATAATTCAAATACAATGGCAATATTCATGTTCCAATTGCTAAAGTAGAATAAATTGTTACACTTTAAATGCATTATATTCATGAAACTTACTCCAATCCTTTTTGAAAAATGCTCATCCGTCTCGTTTTACAACAAATGACGTTGGCCACTTGCATAATTACAATAGCGACAAATGAAGCAGTTTGAGCTGTCAATTTTAATTTTTGTCTGGTAGCATAAGACTGTAGAATCATCATAAAATATCTTTAATTTCTTTCTCTAATTAATAACCATATTAGAGTACCCATTCTTGTCCATAAGAATCTTCCAAATCATTAATAGCAGCTGAATCCCATTTATTCTCAATTCCAACCATGTCAATAGGATGCCATCCATTATATCCCAAAGTAGCAAAATAACAAAACATTCTATAAAAGATAATTGATGGAGTAATTTAGCTTTTCAAATTCAATAAAATCCATACTAATTTAATAATATTATATGTTTTGTTTCTAACTAACCCAGCTGCAAATTCAATTACTGAAGTTTGTCCATAAGTATATGAGAGAAGTTGTGAAGTGACCAGAGTTTGAACTTTTGGATTTCTTGGTTTCAACTTCATAATATCAGCTTCAGCAGATTCATGAGCTATGCTAAAATAATTTAGAGATGAAGGATGAAATTAAATTCTGAGATTACTTTTACGGTCAATACCTAATTGCAGGAAGAACATCAGTTCCCAGCATAATAAGAAGCATTGCAATTGTTCCTAATGGTAAAGGTACACGTAGTATAATAAAGACCCAAACACAATATAATTCTGCGCAATTATCTCCAAGTGTATAAGCAATTAGTTTTTTTAAATTGTCAAATATTAAACGTCCTTCTTCAACTCCTGTTACAATTGTTGCAAAATCGTCGTCCATTAGAATTAAATCTG
>VCNE01002636.1:0-24588 GCA_009869805.1 Oncopodura yosiiana
AGAAAACTCACAAAAAAGCAACTCTTACAAAGATGCGTGTAGCAAGTGAAGAAAAGAGAGAGTTTTTTTGAGAGCATGAAAAATGTTGGCATTATTTACTGTGTAAAAACTGAACTTGGTAGAAAAGAACTCTTATATATATCTTCACTATGAATTGTGCGTATAATGTGAGTTATCCGACTATATCTATCTGAAGCAATAGTGAAACGAAACAAATAAGCACACACTTACGAATTAGAGACATCAATATCTTTTAGTATCCTCAGAGCATCAGCTACACCACCAATTCTCTTGACAATGTCAATTTTAACGATGTCATTTGACAAGAACAAATTTTCAAACATGTCCTCCAGACGAAGCAATCCTATGAGGAAAAGCAAAAGACATAAAGAAAGAGACATTTAGAAAACCAATTTACACCAAAATTACCTTCTCTCTCTCTCTCTCTCTCTCTCTCTGTCTGTGTCTCTAAAACTCAGACAATTTTCTCTTATAGTGATACAGTAATGCTATACAAAAAAACCTAGCAATTGAAGACTGTTATTCTTATCTGGTTCTATAAAAAGAACGTTACCACTTTTTCTTCAATTTCTTTTAAGCTGTTTGTGACCTTTGGTCACTTTAGATAAAAAATAACATCCTGTTTCTCTTCTATGTATATATAAGTGTATAATGACAATTCTCTTGAATGGTTATATCTTTCTGTGTATATAGTTACAGAGAACATCTAATTAACTTGTAACATTCACGAAACACAAGCAATTCAAACATACATATAAAAGATAGTCTCTAAACTCCAATTTTGAAATTCAATATTCTACTCTAGCTATAGTTACTAACCTGGAAGAGATAAAACGTAATAGAGATTGGATTTCAACAACAATTATAATAATTCCAACTACTTTTCAACCCAAGCACGACTAATAAAGTAATAGAGAACGAGCTGGAAGATAAAGACACTGTAGAGTATCATTTACCAGCAATTTCAAGTGGAAATAACGACTACAAGCCTTTTACTTACAGTTGTCAACTGAGCACTATTGAAATTTGAAATAGCAGAGATAAAGCTCAAATGCTGTCTAAATTTCTAAAACTGAAAAGGCCTGTAACAACAATAGAAGAATATTGTGAGATAACTTAGAAGAGAAAGCGTCTGTTATTCCACTTTACAACAACCATCAACCTCATCATGATATATATATATATACTTTCTCTCTCTCTCTCTCTTTGTTGGTTTTGTAAAACGTATGTTAAATGTTATGACCATATCAACATTGAGCTAAGCATCTCAGAAGAAGAGAGACCACCACACAACACAAAAAGACAGTTAACAAAAAAACGAAAAGACCAGATTTACGAGCAATATTGCGCTTCTTCTAAAGCTCTTCTTTTTGGTTTTTTTTCTTAGTGAAAAAAGAATATAAAAAAGTATATAAGATGCCAAGTAGAAAATGTACAAGATGTACTACTTACTATAAGAAGACATGAGGAGTTTAGTGCAAAAAATGTTATGTAAGTTCTCTGTAAAAAAAAGATGTAGTGCACTTACGTTGCGGTATTTAAGTTGAAGGAAAATTTTATGAACCTTTACTTTTCCTCTTTGAGGATTGCAAGTTTCAAGAAAATAAAGTAAGAGAGAGAAAAACCACTGTCTGATTAGTTAGTGTTTATGAGAAGTTGTGTGTGTAGCTCTCAAGATAGGAAATTATTGGATTGCAATGTTTTTGATTCTCAGCAGTGTACTCTTATATAAAAACATACGACTTACTTTTAGTTACCTGACCTCTCATATAGACTCTTATGATCTTCTTATAGAATAAAAGTAAAGAGAGTTCTACTTTTGGCACGTTTTCTTCTCTGTTTCTCTAGTTCAAGACATTAAGTGCAAAGAGTTGTAAGACGAGAATTACAATGACCAGTTAAGAGTTTTGGTGTGTAGTATAGTGTACTACAGTACAACTAGTGGATTTCATTTACAGAGAAAGTTAGGAGAGACCCAGTTAGTAGTTTCAACATTAGTTCATAGTAAAGAGAGAGAGAGGTAAAGTTTTGTTAGTTACGTCTGTAGAGACGACCTAGTAAAACCAAAACTAAAGGCATTGTACTATTTGTAATGTGCTATTGTGTAACTTTGTAATTACTGTTAGTGTACTGTAACTCTATATACATAAAGTATAGTACATTTTGTAGAGTAGTAATAAGACAGCACGTGGATTCATTCGCAACTCATAAGACATTTATATATTAAAATGAGTATGTACGTCAATTGAATTTTATTTTGCGAAATGAGAGAGGCTAGCAAAAAAAAGAAAAAATGACATATTTCAAAAGCTAAAGAGGATGTGTTGCGTGTACGCTCAGGTACTTTAGCCCAATTTTGCTTCTGGAAATTACATTTGAGTCTATATGTGTTCTTGTAAAAGTACGTTCTGTAGTAGCTAAGCACATACTTAGTAAGTAGTATAAAAAAGATGTCTAAAGAGCCAATTCTTCTTTAGATGTTTCAATTTTTTCAACTGGAGAAAATATAGTTTACTCTCTCTGAGAAGAAGAGAAGAACCAATTTCTTTGGTAGACTTTCTCTCTTCCATATTACGCATCTCTATAATGTACTTTAGGGAAAGTGAAAAAAGCTTCCCTATTTTCTACATCAGACACTATATACCAAATAGCAATTGCCGTACAAGAATTTTTTTTTGACTAAACTGAACTGAGTTTGCTACACTACACAATTTTAGATAGAGTTGACTTTATCATTTGACCTTATGCTGCGTCCTGTATGTAAATTGTAGAAAATGTTATTTCGTAAAGAGAAAAAGACGAGACGTCAGCTTTTCAACCCTTTTTTCATGTGTAGAGAATTACCATGCAAATCGTACTACAGGATTGAAGGGGGAGAAATTTTTACAAGTCGAAAAATGAAGTCGAGACAAATTCCAATTATAAAATTCTCAAAAATGACATTCACCTTCTTTGCAATAATTTCTTTATATTTTATTGAAACTACTTTCATAAAATATACAACTATTTCTCTCTCTTTTGTTTTACATCTTTAATCTTTAATAAAGTTCTCACAAGAAGAAAAGTAAATATACTTCACAGCAAGACTATTCTTTTATATCTTATTATATATGTCTTAGACAATCACAGATTGAATCTTTTCTTCTATGCTTTTCGGAGCTATATATTGTATCGTAAAGTTTGACTAAATTGGTAATAAAAGTAAGTTTGAGAAGAAGAAAACTATATACAAGTTTGAATGAACTCTATTGAAGATAGACATAAGTAAAATTAATAGCATTGGCCAAGTCAGGCGTAAGAAATAAGAAACTTTATGTTATATAGCGTATACACACTATATTCTCAAAGTCAGAATTGAATTCTTCTTCATTCACTAATAGAGCAATACTATATATCAATAGATTTTATGTTTAAATTCGAAATACCCATTACTTATGTCATATACAATATAAAACTACAAATCTACAATATAAGTTTAGTATTCACTTTATTGTCTTTGGTTTTACTACATCTTAATACCACACGCTTGCTTAACACCAACTGCAAGTTTTTGACAGGTTTATTAGTTGAGACTAAATTACATAATATCCTCATAAACATTAAACTTGACTTGTTCATACTTTATTATTCAGCTGTCATCATAAAACGTGATTAAATGACGTTGAAAAGTCAGCCATATTTCTTCAGATAGAATTTACATAAGACTAAAGGTGAATTTTAATATTTTAAATCCATTTTAGAAAGCATATAGTAGAATTTCGTGTCCACTCTTGTTGAAATAGTAATGGTTATTTAATGGAACATGTATATTGTCGAATATCATTTCTAATGGAAGAAGAGAGGGGCAGTTTTTCGTTCTATAGGGTAATAGCCTATATATATATACAAGTGTTGTGAAAGTGATTCTGACATGGAACAAGAGTAAAAGTATAGGGAAAGTGAATCAGTGCTTTTACTATAGGTTGGTTGGTTGGTAGTGAAAGCCAAAATTCCTACGATGAAAAAGGATGTTCAGACAAGTGTAAGTGATATAAGAGCTTGTAGTAGTCATCGTATAATAGTTCAGTGTTGGAAATGGTCAGACGACATGTTACGCACTTTATACGACACGTGCTCCATGTCTTATATATAACACATTTTCGTAGTAAGTTTTGCTAGTTTTCGACTTTGTATTCTTGCAATGAAGAACATAGATTGGAATAGTGTATAAGCTTTATATTATATAACCATGTACACACTTTGTTTGTGTTAGTACTACAAACGTACCGAGAAATAGAAATAGAAGGCTAAAAGCTATTATCTTTAGACGCACTTTTTTCTCCTTTGGGACTTTGCTAATGTGAAAGAGTCTCGGAGAGAAAATTGTGATCGATGTTTTAGTTAGAGACTAAGATTTGATAAAAAGTTGTGTGACTCTCTTGTACAGAGAAAATTCAGAGTGATGCGTTTGTTTCTCTTATACATTTGCTCCATTCTTTTATATTAGAAGAAGAGTACAAACAGCAATTTAGTCATGTTGAGAAAATGAAGAGAAATTAGATGTGAGATGACAACGACACACAAAGCTATAGTAGATATTTTATTTGATCAGTCATATAGTATGATGAAGTGTATTTCACTAAGCCATTGGAAATTAAGTTAAATTGAAATTACCTTCTTCTCCATAATAAAGAAATATTATATTGGTCCATCCGTAATAGAATATTGTATCAATTAGAGCATGTTGAAAATCTGGTCTGATACTAATTGCATAGTCTGTGACAGCTCCCATCTGCGGAAAAAGTGAAACCAAATACGGAAATTTAATTATCTCTTGTCCTTTTCTGCCCTTTCACTTGGACATACGTATAAAGTTTATTTATTGTTTCTGTGACTTTTCAAAAGGGATTTTGTAAATTCCCTATTCACTTTCGTCGACTATATATTAATTACATAGAGTTGTATTACCTTTTCCGGAAACCAGGGTAGAATGACAGGCAAGTGAAACACAGTTGAAAATGAGTTGAGAATGTCAAAATGCTCTGGATTGATAATTCCTACAATGGTTCGAGCTCCATTTGAAAAATGATTGCACACTGGAGTAATTTCAGACAATTTTATTAAGGTCACTTCAAAAAAACTCAATAATATACAACATTTCAATGCATTTGATTAATATAAAGAATTCCATAAAGAAATGCTACATGTGCAATATAAGCTTATGTTTTTTCTTCATATCAAATCATATATGTATAGATTGTTGCTGAGCTCACTACTACTGCATAACAATTTGTACATCTTGTCTCTTTATGATATGCTGCAGTGCATTTTTACATTATTTCAACTTGAACCACTTCAACACTATATACAACTACATATTATTATATTCATGTCTACTTATTTTCTTCTTGCTGAGAGAAAAGAGAGAAAATCCTTGCAAAACTTTTCCCAGAGTTTATTTCATGTCACATACATATACGAGAAAGAGAGAGAAAGGGAGACTTTCTCTCTCTGTGTGTGAAGTAGCTAAAATACTCACAGTACAGTATATATACATATAAACCAAAAGAGAAAGAGAGACGAAGGAAGAGAGAAATTTTATTTTTGATTTACTCCCTTGACGCAGCAGTTGGAGTACAAATTCCATTACAATTCATAACTACTCGGGGATTACATGAAGAAGAGACACTGTCAGAATGAAAAACGCAAAGTCTTTCATACATACACAATTACCTCATAATACTTCTATATATATGTACTTTCATATTCTTCTTTTCCAAGTATTATACGGTTCATCTCTTCTCTATATACACACTCATCTGCAGCAGCAGTATTTAGCAAGAATTCTTCTAAGGAAAAAACAGTGACACATTACATATATAGCATAAACTTTATTCAAGACACTATAGAATTAGTTACTTTTTTAGTTTCTACTCTTTGGTTTTCTATATTAAGATAACTTTCTCTAAACATTCACGCACGTATCTCATAATATGCTACTACAATGTTGTGCATTTAAAGCATTTTAAAACTCTCTCATGGTTGAGCAAACCTAAAAATCCAATGTGAATAGAGCAATGAATATCAATCTTTAGACTCACAGTGAAGACCTTGTGTTGAATTCCAAATGGGAATTCTTGTATAACTATATATATGTATAGTTTCTCGTCTCGACTTTTCATCTACGAAACAAAGTTTTTGTAGAAAGCTTTGAATATTAATGATTTGCTTTTGTCTTCTAACCACATTCTTCTAACATACACTCCATACTTTGAACAACGCTGTTATATAGTATGATTTTCACTGACTCATTTGACATCATTGCTCTTATTCCTTCTTCCCCTTATAGCTTCTATACAAAAATTGAGTTGGCATTTTCTATGTATAATAAGTACACAAAACTATGCAGTGTCATGACCTTCAATGCTTACTCTCTCAAGTTTATTTAACTAGTAAACATTATCTCACTCTCAAAAGTCCATTGCTCTTGGAAAACTCTCAAGATCAAGTCAAACTTTTCAATGCATTTCACTCTATACTTAGTAAAAAGTTCATCGAGCTATTCTGCTGGTAGTAGTGAACCGAAAATTTTATGGAAGTATAAAAGCTCCTTCGTGGCTAATCTTAGAATTTTCCAGAAGGTGAAGTGCAAGTAAGCCATAGATATTATTATTACCACAATCGTATTATGTATGCTGTCTGCATCTCCTTCTAACTTGGAGAAATGTAATTTAGCTTTAGCCACTGGAAAAATTCCTATTTGTATAGAAGTAGTTAGATGAAGGAAACGAAACTAAACGAGCTCATCATAAATTATTGTATGCTACAGTTTTACAACCTAAGATATTTAAACTTGGAGGTCGTGAAGTGTCACTGTAAGAGAAAGGTCTTCAAAGGGGTTCCTCATGATTATTACTATTGCGCATTGTAAAATATAATCTAGTACATACAATATGTCCACATCGAATATAAATAAGGAAAGGTCTGCGCTGAAGATATATAAAAGCTGACAGTTTTTAGGTAATAAAAGAGTATATATATAAGTTACCTACCAGCTTTGTATAATTTTAATGAGTCAGAAACATCGATAATTTCAACTAAGGGTTGAAGCTCAAATTCACTATTTCTTCGTTGCTGCTGATGAAGTATCATAGCATATTTGAGTCCAGCTTGTAAATCTTGTAATTCAGTGATACTTTCTTCAAATATTATTCCTGTACATTCAAAGTTTACTCTTAGTTATGACTAATTTTCTAAAAAACTAGAAAGAAATACTTACCAACAGGTATTTTTTCAATTTGATATTCTTCACTTGTTCCAATGATAACTAAAGCTAAAAATGCTATAATGAGTTTGTGTTCCATATTGATATGATAAGGTCAAGTGCACTTTAGATATAAAATTCAACAGGTTATATATTTATCAGTAGACTCTCTTTTCTCTAAAACAATATGATGTGATCGTAATCTTATTTTTATTGAGTAGAAAGAATTTCTATAAAATGCTAAAAGTTTCTATGTTTAGAAATTCAGAACAACTTTCTCTTCCAATGCTTCTAGCCAACAGACAATCCATGAAAGAATTTTCACCACGAGGCTTTTGACTTTGACTTGTGTCTCCTGAGGTGTTGAATGTTGAAGGGATTGATTATTTTAGCCCATAAGTAGCTGCCATATATGTTCGCAGAAACATGGCAAACGAGAAACTGAACTCTATGCTGTAGCCAAAAGCTAATGCTTCTCATCTCTTTTTAGAGCATATTCCTAAGGGGAAAGGTTATATATGCTTTCACGACATTTCACCTCAACTACAACGCGTGTCATATGATGATTTCTTCCATCTTTCATTTTTCTCTATGAAAAAAATTGTGCTTCATCATTTTCTAATATGCATAATGTCACTAAAGTTGATGAAAACATGCATCTGTGTTGTTGAGTGATGAAATGCTCATAACCTAAATCCATATTTCGCAATATAATAATAACCATATGAAAAAGAAACAAGCCTCGGGTAATCAAAACATATAGTTACTTTTTCTGTATATAAAAAACAGTTTTATTTTCAAAAAAAGTTTTTTCTCCCATTATATGTATGTTATATATATCAACAATTGTATTGTTTTAGTAGAGTACCTTTTTACAATTTAACAAACAAGAGCGCTTTTAATTATCTCACAGTAGTATGTATATAGTTTATAATAGACACAGTAGAATTTTTATGTAATTACATTTCTTGTTTACTTTCTCACAGAAGAAACATACTAATGTTAGAATAATATATGTACATACATATATATACATCTGTATTTACTTAGAATATGAAATGGTCAATATTATATGTATAATAATCTTGCTCTCTTCCACTGAAAATGAACTAACAATAACAATATATATATATACAGACTGTACAATTATGATACAGAGAAACATGCGACGAGATATGATGATTTTTTTCTGAGAATTTCAATTAGTTTACTATAGTATATAGATTAGTAGATGTCTACAGCTAGTATATAATAATTCTAGTTATCACAACCATAAAATGTTTGTTTCATTTTTTATGTAGAAAAGTTGAAAAGTGATGACGACTATGAGAAGATGTAGGAATGTTTTTTTACCACTTTCACGTTTTTCACTCCACCACACAGAAGAAAAGTGTCGACACTTTTTATATGTGATATTGGCACACAATTGTCAAAATGCTTTTTTCATTTTCGGACATGCACATAGAAAATATCTAGCATCATTAATCAGGCCAACGTAATATATTTTAGTGTTTCTCTTTCTCTCTATGCCGCTGTGTGTGTCCTACTGAAACTGCCATTTGTCACTGTTGTTTAATTAGTTAATATATTTCTCCTCTTTTCTTCTTGCCTCCAAAATGAAAAATGACTTTCGTCTCCGCCCAAACATTTAGAGTTATTTCAACACGACATTATCATTTTGTTGGTAAAAAAAACTAAGGAAGGATGTCATATAGCATGCCACACACACTAGTCTCATTATGTATAATTAGAAAAGATCGTTTATATTATGTCTACAAAAAAAATTTCAATTAGTAATAGTTTTTTGTGTCGTCCTTCATTCGTCATTATCTATAGGGATTGGGTGTGTAACTTTAGATGATGATGAACATTAACTGATAATGATGTAATGATGATAGGCAGGCAGTCGTCTCTATAACACACACACTAAAAATATCACATGCTGAACTTTTAGAGTTGATGCATGTCGTAATGATGGCGATGATGATTTGATGATGAAGAAGTTGGTTCCCTTATAAATGTATATAATCAGACTTTTGGTATCTGCACAAGATCATTGTTGCTATACCTTGCAGTTAACATTGGCATTGTACTAGAGCTACTTGTATTTGGATTGACACTGACGCTCAATGTTGACGTTATCTCTTCCTGACCCGTGACTGTCAGACGAGCTTTTATTCTCATAGCCTCAAACAACGAAATCTACATGAGGCAGAAAAGGAAAGAAAAAAAATATCATCAAAGTAGGCTGTTAAAGTTGCCATCAAAAGAGAGAGAAAGAGAGTGAAAGTTGCCAAAAATATCTTTAGGCAAAGGTTAGGTTCTTCAAATCGTTTCAATATTCATAGTATATAGTGTTCATGTAAAATCGATTTTATATACGTTTATGATAGTGGCAAAAGTAAAAAAGGTTGTGTGAGATAAAAGTGTATAGCAACTTACTCTTCGTTTTCTTGACTCTTTTGCTGAATAAATGCAAAACTCAATCAGAGCAATGATAAGTGCAAGAACCAATCCAGCTATGAGAATATAAAATATTCCAGCTAAGCTACTCAGTGAAAGCTCATCATCCGTTTCCGCATTTCCATCTGTGCATTATAGAATAGGGTTTGCTTACGCAATGTAAATATATAATTATTTAAATATTATTTTAACCTAACCTTCACCCGGTAGCGGACACTCACTCCGATCTTCCCACCATTTATTTTGTAGTTGCATTAGTGTTCCAGACTCTTTCATACTTAAAACAGCCAAGTTGATTTGATGCCTGTGTGTGATGTCATTATGAATTATAAAATATTCAACGAGTAATAATGGACAGAGGAAATCTTTTTGACTTCCGTCTTATATATGTAAACTACGCAGTCATGATAAAATAATAAGCCTCTTTTTACCTCAGTGGTGAGCCTGGAGGAGTTGCAATGCCAAAGCCTTTTGCATCTAGATTTCTACCAACTCTCATAGTGTCACAGGGTTGACGAACATTAGTGTACTCATTTTTCGGTGATTCGATGAGCAATGCGTATTTTCCTAAATAAAAGACCAAATTTGTATCTACTGAAACTTTTAGATGCTCGAAACTTACCTTTCTTTTCTCGGACACGCTTTATGCCAGTCTCATAAGTTGGTACAAAAACATGTTTACGGGCATTCATAAAATCCCACATCTGTATCAAACAATATTCACAAAAATATTAATTAAGAGCTTACAAAGCAATAAAACATCAACATACCTTAATGTACACTTGCATTTGGGATCTCTGTTAATTTGATTGAGAAAAAACATTATGTATTGCAAATTATAAATTGCAACATGATTTTTATATAAACTCACTCTAAAGAAGTTCCATGTTGAGCCACTATGAAGTGTGCCATATTCCACTTCTGTTTGAGCTGCTAAATCTTCTACAGAGTTAATTGGAGTAACCATACGATTCACTGTTCGTACAGCCTATTCAAATTAAGAATTTAAAATCATACAATATGAATATGAATAAGAGATTGAATAGTTGAATAGTGTACCGCAAAATTGGCAGTGTAAGACGAAATAAGAATTAAAGTAAAGAACCACCAGACACTATAGAAAAAATTGAATTTTTTAAGGTTAGATTCTGATTCCATAAAATACTTTAGTTGAATTTCTTTTTTTGTAGTACCTGCCAACAATTCTGGCTGCAGTAGATCTATATTTTACACACACACAAGAAATAAGAAATCGTTTCAAGAGCAATATAGCTATCTGTCTGACTTTGACATTGTCACTTACCTTGGATTAATATCGCTACTTTGTTGAACCTTTTACAAAGGACAAAATAAGAAAATGTGAGAATTTATACTATATAAGAATATAAGTCGTGTGAGTGACTTACAAGAGCTGCTAGACTAAACCACATAGGATCGTTGGAAATCGATACAGGATTTATTAGCCCGTTTGTTTCCAATTTCCACTCATTTGGGTTAAAACGTGACACTAAGAATAGGACGATGCTCACCTATAGAAAGAAGATAAATATATTTAAACACTTACTATGAGAGAAACTTCTTCTTGCTTCGACTTACCCCAATATATGCAAAAAGTACACACAGCCATATCTCAGTTGAGAGGGGGCTCATAAAACTAAATGTACCAATAGAATGGAAAGATGTTAGAATTTGAGATGAGTAAATGATTGTGTAAATTCTTTACCTAAATACACTTGGTTGAAGCTTTTTTGGTTTGTACACCATGATACTGATACCTATTGTTTTCATGTTTACATATCATGTTATTTAAATGAAATTACAGAGAAATGCATAAAATGATTTTTATATATACCTAATGACATGAATGGTTTTGAGAATTCTATCACCCGTTCTCTTTCACTAAACGAAATCAAACGAGAAGGAGCATTAAGAAACACATTTCTTTCAAATCAAAATTTACAATGTAAACTAACCTGGAAATGGTCAATGGTGCAATAGCAATATGAGCTTCCTATAAAAATCAACATCGAAATTGTATATCAAAATTAATTTCACTTAATGATCAATGGATAGTAATTTAATCTCTTACGTTGCGCATAAGTTCTCCTACCTATAAATTAATTACATAATGATATTCAGCGTAAGATTTTTCCACAGAAAAAGTATACACAAATCAAAAAAACTTACCATGCCATTCCATTCACCAGCAGACTCCTCACTACCATACTTTCCATCTTTAACTAGACGCATTTCATCTGAAAGAATGTTAAACAAAAAAGTTCATGGAGAGTTGCGTTTGTAAATATTTGCTTAACGCACAAAGTTCTAAAGAAAGAATGTAAAGCAAAGTTCAAGAATATATTCTTACATCTTATGCCTAAACGCTCAGCTATTTTGTCTGCTAAATCTTTACAGTAACCTTCAAATAAGTCATTTCCTTCTGCTCCTTCTTTATTCGTATGCATAATATAAGGCTCTTCCTGCAATTGTAAATCCACGCATTAAAAATTCTGATTTCTGTTTATAATTAAATTCAACTTACTAAGATTGTAGTAACGTAATAAGTGACATTTTTTGGGATTCCAAAAAACGAAGGTGGTCTTGTATATTTGGCAGGAATTGCTGTAAAAGCAGACGTATCACTCCATTGCGCGATCTAGAAATATTAGAAAAGCACATTACATTATTGTTACTTCAATATATATTGTGTCTTGCTGTCGTCTCAACTTTTCTCTTTTTTCTCTCTCTCTCTGACTCTGAGCTCAACTCAACAACATCTTGCTGAGCGTGAAAGCTTTTCACTATACACAAAATCAATAGCAAAATACGCACTTTCACTCCCGTTGCCATTACATTGCCCTCTTATATAAAAACTGCTACATTATAATGGGTCACACAAGTGGTGAAAGATCACATTGATGATGTTGCTCTTGTTAATGGCCTATAGAGTAGATACGCGTTTTTTTCTTCCTTCTTTCCTTTTTTCTGTAGACTTGCTTTCATTGCGTTAATGTGTGTCATGTAAATTGCATGTGATGCAGGATATATGTATATATATAATACATTATCATGACTGAAGAAAAGATATAAAAAATCCTAAAAAGAAGCAATCCAGCATCTTTTCAATAACCAACATTCAAATATGTATAAAGTAATCAAATTCACTTTTACAATAGCTACATAGTTCAATTTACATTTAGAAAGTAATAAAAAAAGTCTCAAAGACTACGACATTTTCTCTCTACTACTTTCTCCCAACATACACTATCAAAAATGACGAATGGATAAAGTGAGTGAGTAGTAAGGTGATACATTCTAGCCTACTTCCATCAATTTCTTTTCTCCATTTGGCTTCTCTCACTATTACCACAGCATATACTGCTACTATATACTCTCAATGCTTTTTGTGTACCCATTGCAAGTTGTGCAGAGAGGAAGAAGATATAGATTGAAGACTCTACTTTCACTGATCGTTTTTACAGCAGCATCTGACTCTAAAGCTCTTGGTGAAGAACCAAAGGAATTTCTAGTGTTAGTCCTCGTGTCATCGACTCCATTGAACAACAGTCCACATGACAAATTGCCCTATAAATTGTGTTCCACTAGATTCATACTATATGAAGTGTCTCTCTCGACTATAGAGCTTTTAGATTCACTAATGATTTCCGTAACAGCTTTCCTATTCAGATCATCATGATGTTATAAACCACGGTATCACTACAACATATATGTAAGTTACATATTTCAATATTCATTTTGAACTTCGTATTGTTGTTGTTGAGTTGAGTTGAAGGGAGAAATTGAGTAAAGTGGCAAATTATTATGTAGAAAATTGACTTGTGTTATACATTTCCCATGAAAGTGGGCATGAGAAACTATTTCTCAAAATCAAAAGACTAATTAGGCAAATATAAAGCGTGGAGTTTCACTCAAAAGGAAATTATGAGTACACAGAAGAGTAATAAATCAATCGTGAACAATAATAATAAATTTTATACAAGCTATAACAAACCTTCACTCTTGAGCTATGAATTGTTTGTTCCATTACGTCAAGTGTGTAATTATATCTTCGACCATCTTCAGTGAATCTTATAGTACCAGTTAATCCTTCAAGCTCAACCTAAAACCAAAAAAAATTAAATTAAGAGTTAATGATTATTATTATTATCTTTATACGTTTAGAGAAAACAAGCTGATAATCATCATCATCATAATCTATAGATTTCATCTAATGATTCTAATTCTTTACTCAAGTTTTCATAAACACTCTGTTCTTTACGCGCAAAAGTAGCAATCTACTATAAAGTTTTAATGTTTTCAACATATTATAAAATGAGAATCATCGTCATCGTAAGGAAAAGTTTGTATACATGATGGAAGGAAGTTTTATATATAGAAAGTACATATATACAAGGAAGAGTTGCTCTTTCACTCTGGCTTCTCTCTCAACTTTCTCTATACGCTATATTATGGTACTACGATCCGATCAACAAGTAGGAACTAGGACATTATATAGTAACACAACTTTCATTCCACATTAAAGGAAAACTTTCACCGTTTTCCTTTCCTTCAAATCCCTAATTAATGAATTCTTCCACTTCTTATCTGACGTCTACTACTATTCCATATAGGTTATACACTCTTTGCTAAGTTTTGGTTGTTGGCAAAGAAGTTCAGATTCAGTCCAGAGTTTCTCTGAGCTTGGTATCGTCAAGAACTAAAATTGACTCAAGTTGGCTCCTCAAGTTTTGGCACAGAGTTCATAGTACAAAACATCAGAGTTCAACTAAACTATTACATAATATAAAGTGTATATCTACTTTTTACGTTATACACAGATTGCAGCAAATTTTGCACAAAAAATGAAGAATTCAAGTGTGAAATGCTACGCATGATAAATAGAGTGATTAGATATATATATTTATGTACTAATAATTTTTAAATTGTATTTCCCATGTTGCGTTAAAATGATAGGAAACAGTAATAGTGTTTCAATGTTTTACACTCTGTCTAACTTAGTTGTGGTTTGAGTTCATCATAGAATGTCAAGAGGAGATGATATGATCTCATCGTTATATCAGTCAACGTATCTACACTAATATAATAATACCACAAAGTACGTAATACAACGAAGGCTGACTCTAACAAACTCTCTGTAGTATCAACTATACTATAGTAATATTGTGTTGCTTTCACTATGGATAAAATAAAGCCAACAACTTTCTCTCTTTTCTGTCTCTCTTGGTTCTGGAAATTGTGAAATACTTATATAATAGTAGTAGTGTACAACATATAAGAGAGGAAGAGGCAAAAGGCATTAACTCAACACTCCAAACACTATCATTACATTGAACATTCTCACAGCAGGAAAACAACTTTGTCTGTAGTTTTGTTGATTATGAGACAAGATTAAAAACCTGCGGTCCCAAAAGAGTTTTCTAGTGTAGGATGCGTATGTAGCCAAGAAGATCAATACATTGTAGTAATTGCTTCCATCCTAACATGATTAACTTTCTCCTTCATCATTTACTGTTGTATTGCACAAAGCAAACTACATACTATCTGAGGCTATCTATATTACTTCATAATTCCGAGAAATATATCTTTCTATTTTTATTCTTATATCACTGCTCTATAATGTCAAGTATATGCTCTGTCACTATACAGTTGAAAATAATAAGTATTATTTGTTGCTAAATACACCAAACCCTAAGGACTAATCAAATGAAATGAAACTGTGAGAATGAAATTTTGCTGAAAGGACATTTCTAGTAGGGAAATACGCTCTAATAATTTTCCGTGGGAATTTCATTTGATAATGATAAAACAAAAGAGGAAGAAGAATTGATTGGCAAAAGATAAAGTCAACGAAGCAGAATTATTTTAGACTGAAGGTAAATATACATGACATGCTAATTTTGCAACAAGGGTCAAGAAACTGAAATACTTAGAAGTTTCATTTTGCCTTTGCCTGCAGTCTCTAAAGATCTAGGAAACAAAAATACAAATTTGCATTTTTATTCTTCTACTACTCTGTAATACTAAGAGCATGTTTTACACAAACTGTATCTATTATTACACATTATGCTAATTACTTTTATCTCGCTCTTTTATTACATTTTCACAGTTTCTTCTGCACTACTACAATATTTTATAGTGCAAGAAGTAGTAGAGCTATAAGTTGTGGGAGTCAGTGAGATACAGTTGGATTATTCTAATGTGCCCTGTGGCCTAAATATAGTTAATAGCAATGCACTAAATTCTTGTACAACTTTATTTCTCAGAGAGTTGTAATTTTGTTTATTATTACTTCCTACATTTCTTCCAGTCGAGAAAAATAACTCGACATTTAACTCTTTTAATTGATTTACCAATAACATAAAAAGTTATCAGTATTGACTGACATTAAACATATTAGATTATAACAAAAGTTAACTAATGTCTTACCTTACGAATTTGCTTTGTGATTCTTTCACCAATTTCATATGGCAAAACAGCATTCATAAAGTCAGGACCAGTTCCACAATGAACTTCTCTTGTGGAACTATTTAGTCTTAGTAGACTATTACTTCCTCCATTAAGGCTTCCTCGGTAAAGATCGGGCTTTTTTCGTAACACTTTGGAGAAGGCTTCAGAAATTACTGACACTGTGTCAAACATGAGTGCAGCATCAGCCTGAAAAATAAAGAAAAAGATTTTTTTAACAAGAGTCTTTAGATGCCTGAACAGAATCTCTTTACTTTTAGGACATAATACGTAAAAAGAATATGATACATCAAATGGTAGAGTAAGAAGGTTTCAGAAAACTACTATACACTACACAACAAAAAAAAGTTGGGTTCAGTTGATGTAGAAAGAATCAGATTTTTGTGTGAGTTTCACATTTCCGGATTAGTATTCTGGTCGAGACTTGACGATTACGAGAAGTGTTTGAGCAAATATTTAGAAAGAGAAAGTGCGACACAAGGGAATCTCATTTCACTTCTCTCCGTTTTTTTCAACTTATTTTTTTGTGAACAAAAAAGCATTAGAAGAATGGATACGCACAACATCAACACACAAGAAACAACAACTTTGTAGTATGTAGACAAAGAAGAACTACTGAAGAGAGAAAGGATAAAAGCAACGATGGGGAGAGAAAAAAGTGAGATTAACTTCTTTTCCTTCCTCCAGTTTTCCTCTTTAGATCCTCCAGCTTCTCTCTTTAATGCTAATTCCCTGTTTAGCATGCATAAACTTACAATGACTCGACAACATAACATAGCCTAGTGTAAAAATAGCAATACATTTCACTGTTGTATTATAGCAACAAAACATCAAACACGACATAAAACGTGGAACCAAAATAAACGTAAGTAGAAAACGCAATTGACGTCAAATGACTAAAAGTAGAACGGTGACAATGTATATAATAAACATAATCATTATAAAAAAAGTTTTCTTTTCCACTAAGCGAGAATTTGTTGTATCATTTTAAGCTTTATTAATAACAACTTGCCAATGTTCAATATACATTAATATTTTGTGGCAAGTTGAGTCTTTGAGAGATTTTTCTTAGACTATATAGATGCTATGTTGTCCATAATAATAAACATTTTGTTTTCTCCCTTTGAATTTGTATGTATCATGTTTCTCTCGTATCAGTTATCTGCTTTTACCTTTACTGTTTTCTCGTGTAATGTAATGTGTATCAGTATTTTATTTTTGAATTCCCTTGTTGTGTTGTCTACTATGTTTTCCCTTTCCAAAAGCTACTAGAGTTTTCGTATCGAATTATACATTAGACTTTCTGTATGTCTAGCTAAGTTTACTTTGACAAGAGAAGAGTAAAAAAGAAGGATAGAATAAAAAGTAGAGGAAATGCTTTTGCTTTTCTCTTTTCGAGTCGTCAGTATTTTCTGATAGTCTTTGATGTTTTCTGACTTGTGAGCTTGTGAGTGTGACTTGAGTTGACTGGAGAAGAAGAGAAGAGGAACAATCATACGATACATTTTATTTTTTGGCCCTTTTCTTCTTCTTCTTCAGTTTCACAGAATATTTCCCTTGCTTCTGGAAGTATGGATTTCGTTTTTTTTCTCTCTCCTTCTGTGGATTGTTGTAAATATATTGTGAATGAAGGAAAAAGGCACTTTGGCAAAGAAACATATGGGGGAAAAGAAAAGAGTGTGTATATTTTCACTTCAAAGAGAATAAAAATTCCATTCCTCATTCTCTCTTCTTTTCTCAATGTAGAAAAATCTAACGTTGAGTCGACATGACAGTAAAGAAGCCAAGAGTTAGTAGTAAAATTCCCTGTACGCACTTTCTCAAAATATCATTTCTTTACTCACATATTACTACCCGAGTAGAGAGAGAAAAGAGTAACAAACTACAAAGAAAATAGTTGCAAATATGAGAAAGACGAAGAAAAATTTCAGGCAGTATTTCACGCAAATGACATACTATTCCATATTTCTGCATTCTAAACAATAATGTAATGTAATGTGTACTACATACACAACATAAGAAAATGCATTAGATTTTTCTACATCAAGAAGAAATCAGTGTAATACACTATATAATATATATATAAAGTTTTTTATTCATTTTTTCTTGTAAGAGTTATAATGTGTAACATATATGTATGTAGTATAGTAAAGTTGCAACTCAAGTTAACTTGCTTCTGTCACGCGATAATAATAAATTTAAAAACATTTTGAATTTTCCAAAGAGTTTTTCTTCTGATACTCTCTAGATCTCTCTTTTTCTTAAATGGGAATGTCAGTTGTTAAAAAAAAGTTGAGGATTTATAGGTGCTTTTAGTATTTTCGTGAAAAATGCAGTCAACGCTAATGTTTTTGAACAAGTAGAGAAGAAGTTTGACGACTTTGATAAAGAAGTGGCATAAGTTTTCATCATTGATTAAGTTATGTGAGGTTCTTCTTTCTTTCTCTCTCTCCTGCTGACATGACATGAAGAATAAATCATGTGTCGTTTTTCTGGTAATATGAAAAGTATCCATTTTACTTATGTTTTAGTTTAAATGTACTGCGTGCGTTTGCTAAATTTTCAGTCTCTATATATATATAGAACAACGAAAGATAAAAAAGTGATGTTTGAAATATGTTTAGTGTAATCTTTTTTATTGCTGGCTATTGTATTTCCCATTTGAGCTGCTCTCTGTACTTTTTAGACATTTTTATGTTCAATCTACTCTATTGAGTATCATTACTTTAACCTTTTCGATCTTTTACATTTTATATATATATGTGTGTAGCTCAGCATTAAACTAATATAGGTCACAGAATTAAAACAGAAACAGAGATTTGCCGATTAATTGACTAAGAAAAGTAAAGAATTTGAAAAAAGCTCATTGTACGTGGCAGTTATGTGAGAAAGAAATAGCTCGCCAGAGAATTTCTTCTGGATATGACTACAATTGCAATTGTTTCTCTCATATGATATCACGATCATTGCCAAGAATTACAATAGCTATAATATAACAGTATGTGTAGAGAAAGTCCAAAAAATAAAGTCAAGTCAGGTCAAGTTAGTGTACAATATTAAACTGATATATATAAAGTACCTAAAACATTGAAATGAGAGGAAACGCCATTTTCCTGAATATAAAGGGACATGCAAAGAAACAAAAGTACAGAGACAAGTCTCTCTCTCCTAATACAATGGGCTATAATAATAAGTACTACATGAGCAAATTTTCTTTTCCTTCTCTTTGGCTCTCAGTTCCAAAAGATTGTAAAATAACTTATAACAAGAGAGAAAAAGGTGTATATAACTTTTTGAAAAAGTTGGAGAGAGAGAGAAAAGTCGAAATGCAATGACAAGATAAAATTTAACTTTTTGTATGTGCTTTTATCCTAATTGGAATATTTTTGCAAGTTTTACAATTTCTAAGAAGAAAAAAGGTATATATATATACAATACTTGAAGGTATTCTTGTAAATTGCTGAGTTGCTGCTAAGGGACAACGACCGTATAGATAGCTGAAAAGTAGAAGAATTTGTCAGATAAACTGACACACTGTTGGCAGCCAAAGTGAGACTCTAACTTTTAAATCTATCATTCACAGATGCAAAGATGGATTCTTTTTCTCTCTTAAATATATTGGCTAAAATGAGTTTGCATTTTCACCTTTTTTTCATTCAGCCACTTGTCAACTATCAAATAGAAATATATATAGATCCTACAAATACGTTACACTACTTCATCAGATACTCATGCTGTGTGTGTATTTACACATACACATAACATCTTCTCTGTTTCTGACAGTTGAATGAAACAAGTTGCATCAAATCTACATCCATAGAGTGCTTTTACGAGTCGAGACTATACAGTATTAACTTTTTCAAAATCTTTTTTTCCTTCTTTCTTTTCTACACACTATATTACTAAAACTGGCAATGTGAATGGCACTTGTCAAATGGCTCTTGAAAAGAGAAAAACTGTCGGCACACTTTTACTACTACTACAATGTCGTCTGCTTTTAGATCTCAAACTGCGAAAATGTCACTGCCTTTCTTTTTCCTTCATAAGTATAACAACAACAGAAAGAGTATTGCAAATGAAAAACTGAATTCAAGAAGCAAACTTGACAGTAGGATATTACATATGAAAAGTTTACACAAAAGAGTTTCATGACAAAAGCACTGCACTGCATTTTATACTCTTTATATTCTTCTTACTTTTCTAAAATTACTTTCCAAGCTTCAAATTCAAGGACTATATTTTGCCTTCCTTATTTTTTCTAAAGACTCATCATTTATTTGTCTATTTTTGAAATTTGAAAATGAGAAGAATAAATTGCATTCTCCATGTATTTACTTCTTTGTCAAGCTTAACTTAAACAGGCAGTAGAGTAGGAACTGTTAAGCAGCTTAGAATAAATAGACATAAGCTCTTACTAGTGATATTTGTTTTGTTTCAACAACCACTGCATCACTCGTTACACTCACCGCATATGTCATTTTTAACTGGAGAAAGTATTATAGTAGCAGTAGACGAAAATAGATTGAGAATATATGTTACTTTTCTTAGCATAAGGACTAAGATAGATTACTTTTTTGCTACGTTTTATGCGGTTGGTTGACTTTCTTCTTGACTTTGGTCTTTTCCAATTCACAATGTATTGGTTTTTTTCTACATGACAATATGTATGTACAGTAAAGCCTTGGCACGAAAAGAAAAAAAGCGTCACCAAAAAAGGTTGAGGAATCAAGGAAATAGTATAAATAGATATGCAGTATTATATTGTTATTGGAATTGGAAACAAAAAAGGACTTCTCTAATCTATCAATGTGAAATAGGTCGAAAGCTATGTAAGGAGTTGGCAGTAATTGTTTTGTATTTGTGTGGTTCTCTCTTTGGATCTTCTCGTGAGATAAGAAAAATCCAAAGGAAAAGACCTCATTTAGTGTGACAAAGTGGCTTTGGCTTTTTTATGAGATTTCTCATACATAACCAAACGAATAGTACAGCAGTGTCGTTTTGTTTAGTTTCGTGGACTTGAACTAGTAGGATTGGGATTTATATATGGTCATTGCATTTCTCTCTTTGAAAGGAAATACAATGTTTTGTTCAGCAGGGAAAAGAAGAAAAAAGAATAAGTGTACACATAGATATCCATTATATTATTATTCTATCCTAGAAAACTTCCTGAAGAGACTACAGAAGAAAAAAGCAACACAAGACAATATATATATATATAGAATGAGAATTCAAATTACTGAAATGGAGTTGGATTGTGGTCGAGCCGTTGGGAAATTTAGAGAGTCAAGCGTCCTCCATTTTTTTAGAAAGTCCCGTATGTATCTTTTAGTTGGATCGACTATACGAAACCCTGTGACATTTACTGTTCCATACTCCATCATTTCATCCATCCAATCTTCATCCATTGACTGCAAAGAATAACAAGAAAATAAATAGTATGTATTTTTTCAACAAATTACTTAATTGTACGACTTACAAATCCTGATAGGAGAAAATGATATTTCCTTAGTCGACCATGAGGTGAAGCAAATCTTACATGGTTAATGATAACATCTTTTGCAAGGGTTACAGGACAATCTAACACAACGTGCTTTGGTACCCAACTGTAAAATAAAAGAAAAAAAATTTAAACTCCACCATCATTCATCATGTCTAAAATATGTCTATATAGTATAGTTATACAGTCACCTATAACCTATAGCCTCATTTCTTTCGCAATAAAATCAACAACCACTATCGCCATTTGCTACTACTACCATTATATAACAAATGTAAAAATATTATGTAGCTTTTCACCACTCTCACCAGCTGGTGGTTTTTGATGTAGTGGCTCAAGCAATATTATTATTACACTTGCTACTCTCTTCCTTCTTTCTTTGAAAACCACCATAGAAAGAGAAGAGAGTAGCAACTTTACTTCTTGGCACATAATATACGACTTGTCCACTACCATCATCACCATACTAAGCCAAAAAAGAGACCCAAGGAGCCAGAGCCAAGCCACGTGCTTTAATTCACTAGCAAAAAGACGTTCTCATAACTCTCAAAATGTAAACGACTCGGCCAGATGTGTCCAGCAATATAGAATATTACATTCTTCCATAGTGTAACGTGTCATATGAAGCTATATAAAAACTCTGTGATTTCTTTTATAAAAGAAGGTTTACCTGTTGGCTCGCATTACGTAGTAGTTTAAGTTTGCTAATTTAGTTTGGAAAAATGGACCAAGCCGTCGTTCATAAACCTCTTTTCTCTTTTTATAGTTAGAGTCAAGAGTGCAACAGTAAAAAAATGCTGAGTATACTTTAGACTGCTCCAGTATATCTCTACCTTGTACTTTAATTAGACAAATGATGCTTCGAGTTTCCGGCTCATGAAGTCTCGTAAAGTACTAAGAAAAAGCTAGAGGTGCGTGTCTTTCTTCTCATTTTCATCTTTGCTTTCTCTCTCCCAAGTGTCGCATGAACTGTCTCTATGAAATGAACAGTGTAAAAACTAAGGGCCTAATATAGTAATAGTGCAAAGAGTTCAAGAAGAAGAAGAAGAGACGTCATGTCATGCATTGTAATAGTGATAGCCAAGCCAAGCCACACAGCTATATCTGAAGAGTGTTCATTGTAAATGGGATTTTTGCCTTTGCGCTTAATTGAGTTTCTTGGTTGGTTGAGAAAGCTGAGCTAGAGAAAGTGCAATTAGAAGTTGGATAATAATGCTTTTTCTCTCTCTCCCTTTACTACAAAAACTCAACTAACTATAATATGTGTATATATGCAGTCTAAAGAGAAAAACCTTAACTATGATGATGGCGAGAGAAACTAAAGGGATTTCAAAAAAGCCTGTGAGAGTCGTCGCTTATATACATTTAACCAAAATGAGATTCGTCTTATATATAAATAACATGGAAGCTCTACAAAAAAGGATTTCCTTACTTTCTCTCTCGTTTTATATAAAAGTGATCTTTGCATGTTAGAATACACATATACTTCTAAAACTAAACTACAAAAATAACCCTATGTGTGTGTACAGTGCATGCCTTGTAATCTTGTCTTTTCTTCTATGCTATAGCTTAATACGAAACTGGATGATGTGATATACTCTTTACTGTTTTCTTCTTTGCTCCTGTTGTATGCCTTACTAGATGAATATAACTATACAGAAAATTCCTTCAGGGCTACTAGTCACTCACTCACTCACTCACCAACTCACTCAGCAGCTCAACACACTACCAAAAGATATTCTCAGCCTCAACTTTTCTCTAGGTGATTTTTCTATCATAGCTTTCTCTCTTTACTCCTGTACTACATTCTTGCATGCTTCCTCTTACGTAATACTTGCACATGAATATAGTTTTGTACTGTTGTTCTTTAGCTTAGTATGAAAGTTGAGGGAACAACGACGAGTATAAAAACCTGGTCATAAAAGAGAAAGGAAAGGGCAAAGTGCATTTTGATGTTGTGCCTGCGGGAGTCTCATCGTAACAATAACTTCACATCTTCTTCTTCACTCTCCTTTCACAAAGTTCTTTTGCTACTTTTACCACATCATGCAGACGAGATGACAATGTAGTACTATATTGATGTTGTGCCTGCGGGAGTCTCATCGTAACAATAACTTCACATCTTCTTCTTCACTCTCCTTTCACAAAGTTCTTTTGCTACTTTTACCACATCATGCAGACGAGATGACTATGTAGTACTATAAAGAGAAAGAGAATGTTCTGTATTGTATTTCTACATTGTGTTATATAGCTTGCATTCCATACATGTACATATATGCTTGTAGTCTATGCACAGTTTTAGTAAGAAGGGTGAAAGGGTGTGAAGTTATGATACAATTATCTCTTGTCTCTCTCATGTCAACGTTTTTCTTCTCAACACTTTTGCTCTTCTTCAAATATAATAAGTAACTAAAAGTGGCTAAAGTTGTATATAGAGATGAAAAACTATGTATAAAAGTATTCAAATCTTAAAGTTGTGTGTTAGGAGTGTCAACTATTTAAGAAGTCACACACGTGGACCACGATGACAATCTTAGTTTATGTATATATGAATGTATTATAATATTGTTCTCAAGAAAAGAGAGAGAGATATATATACTTTGTATACTCAAATTAAGTTTAAGTAGCTAAAGGAAGAGAGAAGAGAAAGTTTACATCAAAAAGCTCAGGCATCAAATCCCATTTCAACACAACTCTTAATCTTCTCCTAGTAGCTGTAGTCACACGCACTAAAATCTAGCCAAACAGTGTAGCATTTTGGCCATTGTACTTTCTAATGGATAATGCATGCAAGAAGCTGCATATATTCTGAGATTAATAAATATAATATATAGCTCATGAGTAATATATCATATGAAGTAGCATTAGAGCACGATGA
>VCNE01002638.1:0-20658 GCA_009869805.1 Oncopodura yosiiana
CAATCTTTCTCAGATAGCACAAATAAAGAAATGGTACTATATATATTAATTATGAATGTATTTAGTTTAGAATCTTTTAAGATCTGATTTTAGAATAGAATAATTTTATTAGCATTCAAGTCCGCTGGACTAAAGTTTCAAAATGAAAAACAACGACGGCTGAGAAACTAGTGCAAACATAAATATATATATATACAACTTTGAAACTTTAGTCCAGCAGATATAGCTATTTTATAAGTTACTATTTTTTGAAATATATATATAGTAGTCTCTATTAGATATGTGCAATAGTTTTTCTTAGAAGAGAACTCTATATCTAATATAGTAAATTGATTTTCAAAGAGTGTGTAGGAGGCAAACTAAGACGTTTTCTGTATATAGCCTTCTTCTCTTCTTTATATAATTATCTGCAGTTGCATAGACAAATTCATTAAGAGATTAAAAAATGTGTAAACTATATAGAATTATAGTGTACTTGTAGTGACTAGTGATGAGATGATGCTAGTAGTGAAAAGGAAATATAACTATTTTAATTCCGAGTCAAAAAGTTCAGCCAGCCATCAATGTTTTTCTGTATTATACAGCTATTCATGATATAATATATAGAATGTTGTGTAGTAGTTAGTTTTTTTCTTCTGTATCATAGACTGAAGAAGAAAAGAAATAATTATAAGGTGAAAATATCCTATATCTTATAGACCGTAGAAAATTTGAAACATGATACTAAAAAAATCAATATATTCAAAATAATTAATATATCATATACGTAATATCTGTAAATAATATACGTCATATAAGCATGTATACTATATATTAGAAACAAGTTGCATTTAGTCTATTGTATAATGTTTACAAATTCATTGTCAACTCTGTGTCTAAAATTTTTTGTCTTATGTGAGTAAAACCAACAAGTGTTTTTTCCTAAAGACCATTACAATCTATGAAATTTCAATTTACTAAGAAAACTTAATCTAATTATCCATTTGTGACATTATCTCATAGTAATTTCAACAAGTCTCACAATACCCCTATAGTCCCACTTAATCTTCAAGGAATAAACCTCAAAATATATTTTGACATACAATCCTCATTTGAATATATAGGAAACCACTAATTTACTTATAGAATAGTTTGATGTGCAATAGTGACAAAAAACAGCAACTCTTGTAAATACTATTTTCTTCAATCACATAATATATAGGAAGTAACCTGGTAAAACTTCTTGAAACATATGCAATGCCCTACGTCAACAAAGTTTATCTTGGTCAAAACGACAATTGCTGTTGTTACTTTTAGATGCTCCAAATACTTCATTGAATAGACTGCTGCAGTCTGTGTATATAGTAAGCAAGCAAAAGTTATTACACAACTCTTAACAATATCTAAATTGCTTTTTAACATTTAATAATAGGTTATGTTCAGTCTACCGACGACTGCACTTTATTTATTACGTACTGAATACACGGTAATTCACACGCATTTATAATCACTATACTATAGCGCATATGGCTCGTCTCATATTTGTTCCTCGGCTTCTCTGTAATTTCTTCAATAAGTAGACAAACTCTACGTGCAATTTTTCTATATTATTATTAGGTAAAAGGCTACGACCTGTAAGCTGTGACTAATAACAATTATACTTACTATTACAAAGTATTGTTTCAACTTTGATGCTCTGCACATTCTACATATATATATATATAGCCTACAGTTAAACCACAATGTACTCTTCCTTATACAATTCTCACGTTTGCCTACGCAGATTTCCTGTCAACCTTTTGTATTTGATAGATATAGAAAAAAAGGAATAGGACTGAGTCAGTTGAAACAACATTGAATACAATTATACCTTATTATGTTATAATTATCATTACACACGTTGTCTTCACTCTCAATTGTCATTTGACATATTTAGTTCATATATATATATATATTCTAGTTAACCTAACGACTTTAATAATGTTCGAAGCACATGCCAGGCACATGGCTAATGGATAATAATTGTCAAATGAAAGCGAATCTTGACTGAGAAATTGAGGAATACTTGTTAAAAAAGCTATGCCGAAAGTCAAAAGGTGAGTGATATGGAAATGATACTTTTGTTGTAAAGAAACAACGCGTGTGACATACTGACATTTTAAAACATTTTGTCACATATAAAACAAAATCAGGTTGATTTTTTTGCTATACACTGCTAATTTTCATCTTTTGAGTACTTCGTTCCTACTATTACGCAATGGAAACAAGAAAATAAAGTAGCAGTTAAAATGTGACATATAATTAATAAAATTATGTCACATTATTTGCCTTGGAGGGTGAAAAGAGGTATTTGTAAATTTTTTTTTCAGAAGTCGTAAAGATGATGAGAAAGTAATTTTTATGACTAAACCTAAGCTTAAGACGCTATTAATATTACGTTAGGTCCATCATACGCCGTAGCCTTGAAACTCGCAAAATAACTGTTTTTAAAATTTACATAAACACACTTTTCAATTTACAGGTACTCGCATTCACTAACCTTATTTACATTTCAAAGAAGTCTGTTTGCTATTTCTATTTGTAAGCCAAGATCACGCAATAATTTGCAAATTGTATAATGTCTAATATTAGCAACTCTGTACTATTTGAAATACATTAAACTTCATTTGAGAAGAGATTTAGCTAGCTATTGCACAAAAAAAAGAAAAATATTTAAATGAAACATTTAATATGTTAGTAGAGTGTAAATTGTAAATAAAGTGTTTACTCGTGTTCATAACTCAACACAGAGACTTACACTTTCTCATTTGCTTACTTCTTACGCATTACAACAACACATCAATGTAACAAAACTCATGTAGTTCACTGACTATACTCAAATGTTAATGTATTTTGTTAAAAACCATCAAGTAAGCTATACTCACACAAATTACTGCAGTATGCAAAAAAAGATAATTATGGAAAAGTATACATTTCATTTGCAGACTACGAAATTGTATACTTAACCTACAGAGAGTATATATGTAGACAACATCAGAAATTGAGCTTTAGACAACTATCAAATTTTTGTTGTAGAAAACCGTCAATAATAATCATTTCGATCTAAGATATTTACTACTTGTTGTGAGAAAACTGTCTCAACTAACAGAAAGTTGAGATATTTCCTTCACTTCCGTTGTAAGAAGCAAAAAGTTTTAGTTACAACTTGTAACAATGTTGTTCTCTCACGTCTTTACTAATACTAGTAATAACACTTTGTTGTATGTCATGTTGTCACTCACAATTATATATATTGACTATAATATATATTTTGTTGTAGAATTCCTTCATTTGAACTTAACAATTTAATTCCGTCTTTAACCTCTCAACACCTCTCAATTGATTTATTGACACTTGTAAAAAAAGGTACCTGATTGATTATAATTAACATATTAGAAAAATTACATTCTATGGAAAGTTAAACTTCAAAGGAAAAACAAGTTATACAGTAAAGGTCATTAAAATATTCTCCTTTACTTCTGGTCTTATGTACTACAATCAATCATATTGGTTATAAATGTAAAGTTCAATCGACTAAAATATCTTTGTAGGTGTAGCAAGTGTATTAATAGAACTCAACACAAGAATATCTGAGTCAATAGAATGTTGTGCATCTGTGCAACGTTATAAATTAACTGAAGCGGAAATTAAGCTATAAATTACATGGCTAAATGGCTCACAAGTGAATTCTTATAATTATAAGTCCTTGGCTCTAAAACAGAAGATGAGAAGAGATCATGATAATTAAGAGTTTGTCTGAGACAATATGATAATGGCAATCAAAATTAGAAAATACAAATGAAAGCTTAGTAGATTTCTTTCATGTGTGGCATTTACATTTAAGTGACTATACTGATCACAAATGACGATAACAGTAGCAAAATTGTAACCGTAATAAAAGCGTAGTTGTGCATGAAATACTAATATATATACTTTTATCGTCATCATTTATGTATATCATATTATGCATATATTATTGACAACAATGTCACACGTGAACTTTTTTCTTAGATAATAATCCAAGGATTAGAGTTATTCACCTTTTATTTTTTCAGAGCCAATGACTTTGCTCAAAACCTAATGATCCACTGAAACATATTATATACATAGGAAGTTACTCATATATTTTATATACTCAACATTACATATAGCAGAGACCGTTTTTGCAAATTACTTTTGCACGAATTCAAAAACTTCACTTACAAAACAATCTGGTGTAGATAAGCACATGCAGAAATGATGAAGACAAGAATGAAAAATTGCAAATGGTTTCACTCACCATGAAATTACTGTTTTTGTGCATTGACTATGTAATCTGCAAAGTGTATCAAGTCTCTCCTCATCCAAGCTTAGAAAATTCTCTTTTTTTTGAGAAGAATTATTTGAGAAAATTAGTCATTTACATAATGCTTCCCAGATTTTTTTCTTCGATATTACATCAAGAATCAGACCGTTCAATGCTCAACGTGTGTGTGCATTTAAATCTTAATGGCATTATAAATAGTATTTTTAACTACTCCAACTCTTTTTGATATTTAAAGAGACAAAGACAGGAAGAAGGAAACGGAAGCATCAACACGACTTACTCTTCATATACTACTACATAATATACTCTCCTTTTCGTCGTCTTTTAAGCCATAATAGTTAATAACACATATGATCTTTATGTAATTTTAACAACCAAAAAAACGAAATGACACAGTTCCAAAAAAATCTAGGGTAATGTAATTTTCTTTGCAATCTTTTTACAATTACAACAATTTAATTAAGTTGTACACGCCACTAAAGACAAATAAACGTCAGTCTTAAAGTATGAAAATGAATCCGGACGGAAGACAACAAACAGACGGTAAAAACTTCTCTTGTCACTTGTCAGTCTTTTTATGTTAATTTCTAAACTAATGTCTTAAGCATGTTATAGTCTATATACACTTGCTTATATACATAATGTTATCATTTCAATACTCACTGTCCTACACATTTTTTTCCTCTTGACTTGACATATTGTTGTTTATATGTCATTTTATCATGTCATTTTCCAGTTCACATGCTCACTACCAAATTACAACTCAAGTATTATTCAACATGAGACAAACATAATTATTACAATGTTTTAAAAAACTTTAAGGAAGAAAGAAAATCTGACTTTGAGAACCTACATATATACTTATATAAAGAAGTCCATTATGTATAGTATATATATTGTAACGATTTCTATTTCATAATCCATTTGTTACATGCAAATCTTGAGTTGAGAGTAAAAAGACAGCAAAAGAGTGAAACTCTTAATAGATGTGATTCATGCTACCATTGTTGTGTTACAATACATTTTTTTCCTTTTGATTTGTCATAAAAGCACTGTGTATTGTTATATTATGTATAAAAGTTATGTTAGCATTATGCATTCTTACAGTAGTTACAAGACTAATTAAAGATTCTAGATGTAGATTCAGATGATTCTTTTTTACAGAACGATCATGATTTAAAAACTTGTCATCTGTTCTTTACTACGATCCTAACTATATATATATATCTTCTGCAAAGAAAAAAGAGAGCCATTTCAACAACCTTTTATATTCAAATTGTTAAAACATTATCTTTTTGTGTATCAATGAGTAAATACAAGTAAAAACAGTTAAAATGCATTTATGAACTATTGTAGTAGTAGACTCTTGTATATCATTTTCGTACATGACTGACAATGCGAGTCCAACAGCACACGACAATAACAAACTACTTGCTTACTTTACTAATATGTGCAAACAATAAAAGAGCAAAATGACATACCAATTTTCTCAAAATCTCTGCTACTCTGCTTAGTATTTTTAAAGCCAAAACCTAAGAAAACACTCACCAATTAGAATGCAAGTCTCACAAAATTTGTCTCTTTTGTTTTCCTTCCAGCTCTCATCATAATAATTGATCAATTTATATTTTATTCTCAACTCTCTGGCAAAGAAAACAAAGTGTGCATTCATCTTTGACTGCTCATCATCTCTTAACTAAATTCCATTCTTCCTATTTACATTTTACACCTGTTCTTCCCTTGGCTAAATCACATTGAGAACTTTACTTTGAATGTTAACAGTGGTCTGGTTTTATAGTTGTGCTACTGTTGTAGTACACATATCTTGAGACATGTATTAGCGCAATTACATCGTTGTCTCACATTATCTATTTTTCTATATACCTGATGTCGAGTACTTTACTATACTCTACCTTGCCTTTTCTTGTCTCAAAGGACACAATGCACATTTTCTGCACTCTCTTAGCTATATCTACTTTTGCTTTCTTTTGTATAAAGCTTTGAAAACCACCAACTATAGTAATGGTATAAGTAAGAGATGTATTATAAATTACATACTAACTACAAAACTACACTATACTATTTTTGCCCTACCTCCTAAGTTATCCTAATACTTAGCGTAAAGTACTAAGTGCTACTAACTTAGTGACTTATATATACAAAGTTTGCACTTACCTTTTTAAATTGAAAGACATATATACAGTTGTTTAAAATCCCAAATTCACTTTCAGTCTTCTTTCGTTGGAAGCAACTACACAAGCTCACACATTAACAATTTTATTTATATATATATATGTAGTGCACTAGTAAATAGTAATAAGTAAAGAAAAAAGTTTGCAACACAACAACAATAAGGATTTTCTGTCTCTTCTTTTCTGTGTACTCACTTACTCACAATCAGTAAAATGACTTTATTAGTTGTTCTACTAAACTCATGTTGCCACACTATAACAAAATGGAACAATTAAAAACATTTTTAGTGACGAAAGTGTAATAGTGATTCACTGGTAAAAAATGGCGCCCAATTTTCCTTTGTTCACCGGTAGCGTCACTTTGCTACCTTTCGGACATTGCCCTTTTCTTATCTCCAGACTATGCTAAGAATTGCTAAGAATTCTACAATTGTAATTTGCATATGTAAAAAAACATGTAAAATGTAAAGTAGTGAAGTGTCTGTTTTATTAACCTGTACAAGAAAGAAATAACTCAATTCCTTTTTGAAGGAAGAATATACGCAAATTGTAATTTCCTTATTGGTAGTTAATTAACTTATTTATACTATGACTTTAGAAAAATCATTTGGAAGCAGTTATCATGTGCCACGATTAAAACTATTTATACAAAAATGTTCCAGTTTTGATGGAGGTGGTGGAGGAGTCATTCCATTAATTTTTATACTACTTCTTTTCATAGTAGCAACTGGGCAAGGTAATAGAAATAATAAATAATCATTTGAAAATAAATGTCAATCACCTCCTTATATATATATTAGTATATCTCTGAAGTTGAGAGTCTCAACTTCCGTGGAAAAAACGATGAACGATGAAGAAAGTTTTGTTTAAAAAGAGTTTTTCATTTGACATCAGAAGTCTCTCTTTTTTGTATTGATTGTTGGAGTTTTGTGGTATCTAATATAAAAGAGTGAGTATTACGATGAGATTTGGTTTGTGTGTATTTCATGATGAGATAGTGTTACATACGAAGAAGTACGTGTCTTGATAGTCTATTACAAGGATTTTGTCGCACGTGTTTTCTTCTTTAAACATCTTATATTTTTACAACTTTATATATAAAAGTGAACTAAAAGTCACACGTCGTTTTTTTCTAGCTTTTCCTTTAGTATAAAAGTTGAGAATAATTGTTGACAAATTGAGTCACACGCATATAAAGAGAGAGACAAACTTTTTAATAGAATTTCTATTATTGTCAATTCCCATTTTTACGGTATTAGGAAATATTAGGGAAGAAGAAAAATGAAATTCCAATGTAGAGATAGATAGATTGTTGTAATAAGTTTTTAACTTGCATTTTTACTCTAGTTTATTTCATCTCGTGTGTCGTGACTTAAAATTTCTCTTGTTAGCTCTCGTCACTCAGTTTTATTATTATTTGTTGTCGTTCATAGCATAATAGTGCGTGTCATTGTTAAAAAAAGCCTAGAAAGAAGGGAGAATGAAGCCAGGGTTTATTTACATTTTTTTCTTACTTGATAAAAGTCGTATTTACATTAATGCTCAATTGATAGTAAAATCTCTCTTTTGCATAAAGTGTCAATTGCATTTTTCAAAATTTCATCATAAGAAGAAGGCAAACAAGAAAAAACTTTATGTCAATTATTATTATTGATGCTTTTGCTTACACATTCTTATTACACCCGTAAGCAAACTTATATTCTTATTTAAAGTTTGGATTTTGAATAGTGCATAGGACAATGACCATGCATTATTGATAATATATAAAAATTAGAGCAGAAGCATATTCAACAAAGTAATTTAAGTTTGTTGCTATTTGCAATTGTTGCATTTAATAAAGCTACTATAACAAGACTATGACTTGCTGAACAAATATTTCATGGTGATGAGTATTTAGGACACATTTTATAAATGACAAATTAGTTCAATCATCATGACATGAAGAATGCAACTTGTTAAAAATGTTGGTGTGTACAATGTTAAGAAATTAAAATCATAGCTAACAAGAGTAATTAGTAGAAATATACCAAAAATAATTACTCATGATTGTTACAAATGTGGATCATTGTTGAACTTTGAAGATAGTTAATGCAACAACACAGGTGCATTGAAGCGTAATAAGAATTTAATGATTTAATGTGCATACACAAATGGCACTTGCTATATATAAGATAAGATATATGTATATAAGAGTTGGAAAGCATATAGAAAAAGGAAGAGCTTGTTTCACTAAAAATGAGTCTTGTTGTTTATATCTACTATATTGTTAAACATACAATAGAACTTATATACTTTATCCTATATATGTGATAAGCTATGTAGACTACAATAGTTGAAACAAATAAGAAATCTACTGATGTCATCCATATCATGTAACATGATGATATAAAATGTACATATTGATAAGCATCTAACTAAAAGTGTAATAGAAAGTTTCATGACTTTGTCTGCTACATAATCCTCCTGTTTCTTGTCAAAGGCAAAATGTATAAGGATAAGATATACTTTAATACTTTACTACAAGGACTTATTGATAATAGTATTATGTGTGTACTTGTAGTAAATTCTAATTAAGGAATTAATCAACTATCGATCTCACGTTCAAATGAAATAACGTAGCAATCAATATTATTTATATTTTAGAATGCAATGTAAAAGTCGCAACAACTCTTTTACACACAAGGTCTTTTCTATTGATTGATTGCTTTACTAAATATATTATTGAAAGACTTACTTTTAAGTACTTGCATTACATTATGCATTATTGACATTGAGTCATAACAAAATGCATATTGAACTTGTAATTTGACAGCTCAATAGATTACATAAAATGAATTTCAATATGTGTACACAAGTACTCTTCCTGTGTAACATAAGGTGTGATAAGATTTCTTTGAATCTCAACTTGAGATGATGATGATGACGACCAACAAATGATGTTTAATTTGGTTTTACCTCAAGAGATCAAGGTCGTGTATATATTTATATACAAAATTTACATATATGGACAATTAAATAGCTAAATCATTACTACTCACTTGTGGTTTCGAGTAATTATATGTTTTATTAGGTAGTGCAAACATTAGAGAATATAAATAAATTTGATACTTAGAAAGCTACCTTCTTTGAAATTTTATTAATAGCTTTCATATATATAGAAATAATGTCATTGAAGTGTATAGTATATAGCAAAACCACACTTGAATGTGAGATAAGCTCTCTTTGAAATGTGAAGAATCTATAATTGTGTCAAGAGAACCACAATATGTTGCTCAAAGCCACAAATGCTTAGAGATAAAATTCATAATTCATATGTTGGATATATGAAGCTCTGTGAGAGTATAATAATACTTGTATTAATAATTTTTGTGGGTACATTTTTAATACGTACGTGATCTTGTTATAAGACATTTAATATATAGCAAGTTCAATGTCTCTCAGATTGCATGTTTAGAATCTTTTTCTTACATATGTCTTTTGGCATCACAAAATTCTAATTTTTGCTCATTATAATACTCTAAATGAATGTCATTTAACTCTACGTGGCTAAAAAAGAATTTGCTACTGTGTTTACATATTCTCATATTTGCTTGAAAATAACAAAAATATAATTATGACAAGAGTTAGTATATGTACTACTGTTAATGTAAAAGTGGAAAGCCGTAGTTTGTAGAAAAAAATGTGAAATGGTTAGCAACTAAGTACTTATCGTAGCGTATTCAATGAGAGACAAAAGAAGCATGGTGGGCACAAAAAACAATAGCGTAAACTCTTTATTATTACTGTTGACAATAAACGACTTCTCGTACAAATAACAGTACGGCACAGTAAGCATTATATAGAAAAGAAGAAGAAGAGAAAAAAAACTTTTTCCTTTTGTATCATTGAAGCGACAATTGAAAGTCTCTCTTATTCTTAAGAAAAACTTTTGGTATATCTTCTAAAAGAATGTCAAAGGCCAACAAGTCATCATGATTTATAAAGATGAGCTCTTGTTAAAATTCTTGAGTAATATTTCAAATTAAAGCATTATAATATATAAATCAGTTCCTATAAAATTATGCAGCTCATGTGCATTTTTCTTCACTTGCAATTTTTTGTATCATTTTGCATGGTTTTCAAAACTACTGACTTACTAATGTTGTATGACGAAGCGTAAAATCTGAGGCATCAACCTTCCGTTTGTGGTATAAAAGATTGTATGTTATAGTATTAGTTGATGACTGCTTGGCAAATTACATGAGAGCTAAACCACTTCATCTTGTTGTATTATTTTGAAATACCTTCACCAATAATACACTCATTCAAAAGTTTTAGTACAACAAGTTGTGAGTTAATTCACGACTTTGCTTCTTTGCTAATTCTACACTTTAGCTCTAAATACTATGTACACTTTCACTTAAATAAAAAACTAAAAAGAATTCTCTCTCTTAAAGCCACACACACACTAACACAATTAGATTGTTATAGTTTTACAAGCTATGCCTACATGTTAGACTTAGAAATAAGAGAAAAAAATAAAGCTTGTAGAATTAAATGCAATAGTAGGTAAAAATCAATAAATAATATATTTATATCAATGGCTTGTCTAATAGTGCGAACAATATAAAAATTGTGAGATATTAAATTACAACTTTTCTGCAACCGATAATCTATATGTGTAGCCTTGCTCTTGAAGTCATCAGAGATATTTAATTGCTACATTAGGTATAAAGGTACTAGATATAAAACATTATCTTTTTAATTTAGTTTAATTCTGTAGTTTGTAATGTAATTAACAATCTTTGGGTGGAGTGTGAGGTGTATAGCAAGTATAATTACAAATTATTTATCGCATATGAAATGATAAGATCTATATAAATAGTTCATCTTTCATATGTACACAACACTCTCTTTTTGGCAATGCTCAAAGCATTACTATGCTAAAACTGATCTATCTTAACTTTTCTGAGTTTTGTTGTTAGGTCACACTTCACATACTACGTGATAAATTCACACATAAAATTTGTAAATGCATTCTCAGCATGATATCTTATGCAATTGCATAGTCAGCAAATGTAAATCTGAAGCTCACTCAGTTAGGCGTATAAAAAACATCTCTTTGCATCCTTCTTCCTCTCGAATTCATTATCAAAATAAAATAGTGCAAAAGTACTCAAGTAATGATATAAGGAATGAGTTTTGGTTTTATAAATCTCATCGGTACACATGTGAAATAAAAAGTATTTTTTGAAAGCAAAACCACGTAGGGCTTGTTAGAGTGCGTAGGACTTATCGTAACTTTCAACAGTTCACAAAACTTTCGTATTCCTTTTCGTATATAGTAATATAAAATGGCTAATATGAAATACAAATAGCCAGAAGTAAAATATTTTCGCACTATTGTGCTTGACTTTGGCTTTTTAAAATTGTAAAACAGACATTGACTTTTATTTCCTGAAATACTTAGGCACAATTCACATAATAATTTTTTTAGTAATTTATTTACAATTTTCTATTAAAGTGCAAAATGTGGTAGGTAGTCTAATATCTAATCTTGGAGCTCAGCAGGTGTCAAAATCAAATAAATTAGAATGTATAGAGCATGTATTACTCACTCAGCTAATCTGCATATAAGTAGTACCGGAAGAAAAATAAATCAATTTTTAGGAAAACTCTGACAAGAGGAACCAATTTCATGCTCTTTTATGTAATATTTTTGAGAATGACATAAGCAATTTTTAAGAAGAATATTTGTTCATTTACTTATTTTATATACATAGACATAATAATATATGCTTCTGAATAGTAATCAGCAACACTTTTATATGCCATAAACTTGTGCATTACGTGCATAATAGCGATAATATAATAGTACTATGCACTACATAATATATAGATGAGAAGTTTCTCTTTGAAAATTGCACACTTTTTTCTGTAAAAATATCTTAATTCTTAATCTCGTCTGTGACGGCTTAAGCTTTACAAGTTAACTGCTCATTTTTTTGCGAAAAAGAATGAATCTCAAAATCACATTTTTTCCTTCTTCCTTTTTCCTATGAATTTAGTAGTAGAAGGTTTGCTTGGCTGAATATGTAATAAGTTCTCTTTCTATTACTACTATACTATATAAAACATTTGTGACAGTAGAGTAAAGAAGTATAAAAAGATACAATTTTTAAAGACCATAAGTCACGTCAGCATGACAAGCATTCCTAAAAAAAATTTCAGTTAGGCATGTTATAATGATTTCGGAAGTGTACAAAGGAAATATATTTTCATTCAACTTTTATGTAATACGTAAATGGAAAGAATAAACGACATGCTTCTTATGTTATAGTTAATATAAAGAAGATGACAGTCGCACTTGTTAATTTAAAATTTTCTCTTCTTATTACAGAATCCTCAGGAAGCAACAGTTCCAAAAAAGAATTTCGTCCAAGTCCTAGAGATCCTACATTATTTACAAACGACCTTCAACTCCTTTTACCACCACCGTCTCATACAGAGTCATTGTACAAAGATCACTTTATTCCAGTTCATCATCCAGTTCACCACCAAAATCATCATTCCATGTTTATAACTACGACAATTTCACCACAAACAACTCCTCTACCTGATTTTGAAGATAGTCAAAGTATCACTGAGCAAAGTTCCTTAAATACTAATGAAGAAGAAGATGCTAGAGAGACAAATGAAGTGGATCAAGAATACAATAATAAACCTCATTCAGAACCTTTAGAGTCATCACATAAACTTAAAGATAAATTAAAAGAAAAAGTCGTTCCAATTCTTCCTATTCAATTACCTTCACCAAGTGACATAGCTCAATATCACTACACTGATGATGATGACAGTGAATACAGTTCCTTTTCACAATTTACAAGTTTAGCTTCATCAACTTATGCTCCATTTGTAGATAATACAATGTTATCCAATAATAAATCTTCTTCCTCAAGTTCAAATAAACTATTAGCAGGTGGAAGATTAACACAGTATACAATAAGAACTACACGTATTCCCTTTTCTACTTCTTCTACTAGTACTAAAAGTACTTCACCAGTGCCAAAGAAATTACATAAAAATAATTTCACAACGTCTACTACTAATTCTACTACAACAAAAACTCCAAGAGACATGTGGCCATTGGACAAAGTTCGAGATCACTTTTTTAGTAAATTCAATGATGAAGACTTGACTTTGCCATTGGAATCTCAAAATCCTACATTTACAACAAGTGCAGATAAACATTCTAAATATAAGTCATTATCAAAATATAATAGATATAAAAGCAAATTTAACAAGACTACAAAGTCGTATACTAATAGTAGAACGGGTAGAGGCAAAACAAAAGCAAAGAAATATCATGCAATTAATCGTCATAATTCAACAATAAAGTCACCAAGTGAGAATAACAACTCTACTTCATCATCATCATCAGTAGTAGCAAGTGATGAAACTAATAACAATGGTGGTGAGCAAGATTATGATGAAGATGAGAAGCAGAAGAGTAAAAAGTCTACATCTCTAAGTGAGAGTGAGAGTGGCTCAGAAGCATCACTTGAAGATGTTAACTTTCCTGTCAATGCTGGTGAAGATACTGAAGATAGTACTGATTATAGTGGTACTAGTGAAGGTGGTCGGAGTATGAAGATGAGAAGACCTAGAAGAAGTGTTGTACACTTGTATGACATGGTTGTTTGTGCTACTGGATGTAATCCTTTGGCTTATAAAGGGTATGGATGCTATTGTGGATTTTTAGGCAGTGGACTCGCAGTTGATGGAATAGATAAGTAAGAAAAAAGATTTGTATAGTATATCTTCAAGTATCTTGATTGATTGGTAATCTTATGTCAATGTTAGGTGCTGTGCAAAACACGATTGGTGTTATCATCATGGTATGTATTTAATTTAACTTTTTAGTGTATTTAACTGGTTTTACTAACTTTTATTACTCTATTTTACCCTTATACTTGAAGCCAAATGTTCTTCACTTATGACATATTTTGTGCCGTATTATTGGACTTGTAACGGAGGAAGGCCGAAATGTCGTTAGTAAAAAATTTTTTTTTGAGACTCTATGTTATATTACATAGCAATAACAGTGAATATGTGGTCTTGTGGTGGGACTAGTTAATTGCTTTGTATATTTTCTGTTTGTTACAGTTTCTGATTACAGAGGATGGAAAGGAATATGTGGTTCACATCTTTGTGAGTGCGATAGACAATTTGCAGAGTGTCTCAGAAAGTACCCTTGTCCAAGAAGCCGAGCTGTTTGTATGACTTCGCCATTCAGGTTCTGGCAAAATTTATTTATGACACCACCATTTCGCTATCATAACCACGGATAAAAATAAATTTTGGAATTTACTGCATGTTGCACTAAGCAAGGAATGTTATTGTTGCATGCCAATTGTGAATTGTGCCAGATTGCATTTTGTATATTGTACAATAATAATTATTATTATTTTATGTAAACTATATCTTCTCACACTTTTTTATATGTAATTTGTAGTTATATTTCACGCTATATTAACATTTGTGTGCTTTGCATGTTTATAATAAGTGTTATTTGTTAGTATTTTGTAAACGGAAGAAGAGCACTAAAAGGGAATGTTAAAGGTTAGCATGTCAAAAAAAAGTCACAAAAAGTATTTTTATTAAAGTGCATGCCATATCGTATTGTGACTAAATTAATATAAAAATCTTGTATAATAATTTCTGACTATAATATTGTTTTTAGGTCTGCTATAGAGCCATTATTATTTCTACCTTCTAAATGAAGACAGTGAAATTTAAAGTAACATGAATTTTATTAGATATGAGAAAAAAATGTCAAGATATTTTACTCAGATAGAAATAAACTTTGTCTTAAAAACATTGTATTTATTTTTCAAGGTATTCTTTCTTCAGTTTATTTTCATTCAAAATATTACAAATAGCATAAAGTAAAGTTCAGTGACCGTTGGAAAATGGTTCTTTGTTGGTAAACAAAGGGTAGCCATATTGTAAACAACATATGACATAAGCAAATCGTTGACCTTAGTCTGTCTCAAGTGCTGTGTACAACATCATTGTGGCTTGTCAAAATATTTTTCACTTTGTAATTTTCCATATTCATAACGTTTTCTTGAATTTGGCTGATCATTAAAAACATTCCATAATCATGAGCATCTTTTATACTGGAGATTGGCACTCTATTGGTCCATCAGAAACTGAAGATTACTATCCAAATGCTGAACTATATACAATGAATTGGCCACCACAAGAAGGTACTTATATATAGAATTTTAATGTGATTATACAGTAGTAATTATACATGTACAGTGGACTCTCTCTATACCGCAACTCTTTATAACGTAAATCTGTCTATAACGTAGAAATCTCAGTCTCCCGGCCAATTTCCTATGTTAATGCATTGCGCTCACTCTCTTTATAACGGGTTTGTCTATGACGGAAACCTGCTTATAACGTAACTATTTGACGGCGTTTTATGAAAAGTTACTCTGTTTATAACAACGTAAATTGGCTAAAAATGCCACCCTTTTTTATATATTTCGTACCATTTTTGACAAACATTCTCCAATATTTAAAATCTTTCGAATTTTTCTTGTGTCCTAAAACTTTACTTCGAGCATCATATACCCATATATGTACAAAACCAAATAGTAAATGAAAACCAATTACTCTCTTTATAACGGAAATTATGCCATTTTGCTCCAAATTACGGTATAAAAAGAGTTTGTCTATAACGTAAAAAATGGAAATATTTTGGCGTTACATTATAGAGAGAGCCCACTGTAGTAATTTTAACAACAAATTGCTTCGAATTCATTTAATAATTTTTCTTTATTTTTTATTTCATATTTCAGTTCCATCAGATATTTTACAAGAAGTACATAGAATTTCCAATTGTAATTCAATATATTACAGAAATTACACAAGTCTACCAACTTGTAATCTTCCAGCAGCTCTTGACTTTATCAAAGAGTTTACTGAACATTGTAATGATCAAGTTCCTGCTTTTCAAGAACCTCTTGAAAGTGAAGAAACAATGCGAATTCTAGCAAGTAATTTATTGACTGGAGTAGATAGAACAACAATGAATCAATATCCAACACCAAGACCCGTGACTATTATTCCCACTTATGATGAAGCAAAATATTATGAACAAGTAAGATTGGAAGCATTAGATAGAATTAGTCGTGCTGAAGCTTTAGAAAATAAAAAGAAAGAAGAACAAGCTTTGAAGAAAGCAGAAGAGCAAAGAAGGAAGGAACAAAAGGAAGAAGCAGCTAGATTAAAAACACAACTTAGGCTAGAAAGAATTGCTAATAGAGAAAAGAACATAAGGAAAGAGACTTTTTTATATAGATCACTGGATGTTTATTCATGGGTTCCTGAAGGATTTGATCACATTTTAGTACAAAATTTACAAAAGTATAATCAACAAGAAATTATTTGTAGTAAGAGGCCTCGAAAGACAACACAAAAACAATTGACATCATCATCAGAAACAGCAACAATAAAGAAAAGGGCACCACCGAAAAAAACAAAAGCTACTCGTAAAAGAAGGAAGAAAGCACCAGCTAAAAGACGACGTAAAAATTAAATCTATCTATTATTAACGTCTTGAACTTCCTCCTCCTCCACCACCTCCAGAAGAAGAACTATTGATCATTTGATCCCAGATTGCTTTTACTTTTTCTGCAGTTGCTCTATCAGATGTAATACATTTGGAATAAATATATTGAAGTCCTTGTTCATCTTTTCGTTCCAGTGCAATTTTGGCTGCTTCTTCATAAAACCTTTAAAAATCAAAAGATACAACTATTTTTATATTAAGTACAGTTTATTAGTGTCAATTTACAATAATTTACAATATTAATGAATTAGTTATATCGTATATATACTTATATGTATAGATAATAGCACAAGGCCAAAAAAGTTGTTAAGTGTAAATGTAAATAGATATTATAATAAATAATAAAACTTACTTGGCTTGAACATAGAATTTGACTTGTAAATCTTCCTTCACTTTTGGCAAGTACTTGCGAGCTTCTGTTCGATTACCAAATTCTAAGCATACTTCAACAAAGTCCTATATATAAAGTAGGTTATGTAATGTTTTTATTACAAAGACTTGATAAACTGATAAATATATTACACAATATCAACTTTACCTCAAAACCTCCAGGCATTTTCTTTGTTTTTGACATTTTTTCAATTTCAGTCCAATCATGCATTTCACCAAGTGTTTGTAAACGTACCCACCAATACATTTTATCAGTAACTTTAAATTCTGTACGAAGTTTATCAGCCAATTTATTTTCTCGTAGTGTTAATAATAATTTAATTGTATCACGTAATGATAAATCAACACAATTTCTTCCAAATTTTTGTTCTAGACTTTGTTGATATTTTAATAATCTATGTTGTTCTTCACAAATTGTAGCCATAAAATCATTTTTAGCTTTTTTATATAATTCTTGAGCAGAAACAAGTGATGCTAATCTACTTTCCAGTCTTTGTTCTGAATAACTTTCTCTGATACATAAAGCTGCTTGAGATGTAAAATCATCTTCTTGCTCATAAATATCTCGTACAGCTTCAGCATTTCTATTTAGACAGTATTTAATGTAAAGACTTTGGGCAATAGGATAGTTTCTAATGAGAATCTAGAAAAAAACAAGCATAAAGCACTATATCACATTCTCATTTCTCAGAGAACAATTGTTTGTTTTTTTGTAATTTTAAATACCTGAAAATCTGATAAAGGCATGTTGTCTCTTAATTGAAGTAAAACTTTATAAATTAAATCTGCATCTCCACTTTCAACTGCCTTGTGAAGTGCTGTTTTATTATCACCCAATTCAAGGAATAAAGGCACTTGAACACTTCTTCTAACTTCATAATGAGCAAGCTGAAAGAAAAGAAAAAACTATTATTAAAAATATGAACATAAAATTGTATTTGAGTAAATCACTCACATTTAGTGCCAGCTTTTTTCTTCCAGCATCAGAAGCTTTATTTGCAATTTCACTATAACTAATATTTCCATCAAATTGTAACTTGGTATATATTTCATTAGCCAATTTTGATTCTTCTATATGCGTTTGTCCAACTTTATAACAAGCCCAATGTGCCAATATTCTTGATTTTCCTGATGTTTCTCTAATTTTTAGAAATTCAGCAATTTTAACAGCTAATGAATATTGTCTTCTGAGTACTAGTCGATCAATTAAAACAGATACACCCATTACATCAAGTTGTGTAAATGTTAGTGGAATTGCTATTCTAAAATCTTTGACAGAATTTAATATTCTTAACATTTGACACATGTGAACATAATTTTCCGGACTGTATCGTGTTAGAAAACATTTTCCAAATTGAGCAGCCTTCATTAACATTTTTTGTGTCCTAGGATTATATTCATGTCCAGCTGCTTCAATACATTGCTCAATACCTCCTTCCATGTCAGCAATTCCACGAATATATTCATCAGCTTTATGACTGCCTTCAATATATTGAGCAGAAGCTTCTTTTAACATGGCTCCAGATGAAATACTTCCATATTTGAAAACATCTTTTGTAACATCTTGAACTTTTTGTATAATTTCATGTGAATAATTACTAACAACACGAACACCATCAATTTCTGGCACTAACACAAATTGTCCATCATTAGTAAATGAAAGTGTATGTCCATTACGATTAACTAGTAGAATATTGACATCCCAACTAATTGCAATAGAATCAGAACCACACCATACCATTTGTTTTGGCATAGACCTATATATAAAAATACATATAATCAGACAATAGAGTAAAATTCGAGCACACTGTAGAGTCTTACCTATAACCAGTTGAATATTCACAATATTTCTTTGTAAAATCAGCAGAACCTAGCCAAACAACACCAGATTCAGTTAAAAGAGCAACATGAAGTCCATTTAATGAAACACAAATGAATGTAATTGATGAGTTTATTCCAGCAACTGATGTAAATTCTGGATAAACTTGACTGCATTGACTAGGATCAAGAAGATAAATAGATGAATCACGTGCAACAACTATTTGATTTTGTCTATTTGCTGAAATGATTGACCAAGCAGTAAAATTTCCTTCTCCACTACCAGAAACTCTTGGGTATCTTCTAACTTTTGCTTCTTTATAATTATTGACAACAATAAAACTTTGTTTTGTAGTTAGATAAGCTACTCCAGTTCCATTATTACTTGGAAATATTTCTGCTTCAAATGCTTTTTCTCTTGTTTCTAATGAAGCTGATGATAAACATTGTACTGTTTCTTTTGATGTTCCAAAAATATTGTAAACTAAAACATTTCCATCTTCTTGAACACATAATAAGTCTTCTGTAGATGACCATCCCATTTTTACTAATATACCAGAGTCCCACTAGAAATTAGAAAAGATAATTATAAAAATTAAAAGGATGAAGGAGGCGTTTTTTGTGTGTATAATCAAAACGACTTGCCTTGATTGATGAAATTAATGTTCCAGCTGATGTGAATATGGAAATAATTGGTTTAGATGATAAATTAGGTGTGACTCTTAGTATTTTCTTGTCATCTCGTATAATTGCTAATGGGCCACCAAATGAAGCACCAACAACTGAGTAATTATCTAAATCAACTTGTGGTGTCCAACTCATTGTATACAATTCAACTTTTCGATAGTAATTTTCAGCTTCTGGTGCACCAATTGAGTGCCAATCTCCAGTATAAAAGATGCTCATGATTATGGAATGTTTTTAATGATTAGTCAAAAAGATAATTGAAGACAAAATTATGAAAAATTGCAAAGTGAAAATATTTTGACAAGTCACAAGATTGAATGATGTTTTCGCTTGCGCGCTCATTTCATTTCAGCTGATAAACAGAAACAAATAAAACAAAGACAAAAATAATAATAATCTTCATCATGAAACATGGAAAAAATTTTCATAATATGAAACATTGATTAAAATTATAACATTTAATTTATGACATTGACAATTGAAATAAAGTTTTGTTTCATGCTTTCATAATCTATTTTTGTAAGATTATCTATTTGTTGTCATAGGTTGTTTACAATATGGCTACCGTTTGTTTACCAACAAACTTCAGCCATTTGTCAACTTGTCGCTCTTCTCGTGTGCAT
>VCNE01002639.1:0-33318 GCA_009869805.1 Oncopodura yosiiana
ATGTTATGAAACAAACAGTGAAATTTCATATGCAAGAAATGCTAGATTTAGCTAATTTCACTGCAGTTCAAAGATATCTGGAAATAAACATGAAAAGATTGAAAAAATACAGTAAACAAAATGATTTGGCCAATTTGATATAGCTATAAATTTTGACGCCACGTAAGAATTTTCCGAGCTTCGGTTTGAGATGTCAACTTCAATTCAGTTTTGCCTCTTTTAAGTCATTTTCCTAAAATGTTAAGTGACGTCAATTTTAATTTAGTAAACCCCAATATATACCACAGAGACGAACTTCAAAGTAAAAATGAAATTAAACTTCTTAAACTTTAGGTTCAAGAAATTTTTGTATTACTCATAATATCTAATATTCAGTTTATCTTTGGTTTATCATGATATATAGTCAGTTATTGGACACAGAAGATGAACCATTATAGATTCTCAGAAGACCATTAAGCATAAGAGAAAGTTTAATATCCTTATTTCTAAGAAGTATCGAGCGACATTATATTACCTACAATAAGTCAAATGCTATCATCACCATAATGCTTCAAAATGACAATTTTTTTTACTAGCTATTATTGTATTTCATGAACGTCAAAATCAAAGAAATAAATGAACAATATGAAGAGAGACAAATTATTATTTTTTATAAAAAGAAATTGGTGCTACATAACATAACATGACAAATAACAAATATCATAATGATTCTATTCTAGTGAATCCCTTCTAAACATCTACATACATTTAAGTATCATTATATTACAATTTTATGAGAGTCATGACATATTTCTTGGCAAAGCGTAATTTCTTATTCTAAGAACAACTCTATTGTAGATCTATATATGTAGTCGAGACACAATTGACGTTTATACTATCAGGTAATATTGTACTTTACTCTTCATATACACAATGATACACAATAAGTTACAAAACCATAAGAAACTAAATGATTAATGAAGAGTCTAGTTGTGTAATACTTGGAAACATAATTCATGACGTTTAAATGTCATCCATTAAGAATAAGCTTCTTCTGAAGAAAATAGTTCTCAAATGTAAACATACAATAACTAATTCTCTAATTGTATTAGTATTTCTATTGAACTGTAAGAACCATAAAATAATTACAAACATAATAAATTATAAGCTCTTCTCTCTCTCTTCTTTCCTCTCAAGTGGTTGCGATTCTTCTTGAGAACAACTTAAATTCATAATTGCACTTTTGTTTCTTCTTTGAACAACATATTCCAATTAAATAAAGTTCATTCAAGTAGAAAGAAATTCATAATAGCTGATAAAAACTTTTTTCCCCTTTGAAAAATTGGCTAGCAACTTATATTCAAAGATTAGATGCTAGAATATGAAACGGGCCACATCACACAAGGATTTATTTTTTTACAAAGGATATAATATGCCATAATAGTATTAAAATTATGTATATATAGAACTCAATCTTACATTTCTTATAGGGTGCTGCGGTGTAAGTTTGCAAGTTTCATATTATTAAACCTATCTTTAAATATCCATATATGAAACCAGTGGAAAACTTTCTGTCTCTCTAAATATATTATTATATTTATACACATGATCTCTCTCTCTATTCTTGCCTTCCCTACTTCAACTTTCACATTCATCAATAAGATCATCTTACCAATCTGATTTGATTGGACTCTCTCTATCTCTCTGTGTGCTTCAATTTCTTCCTTCTCATCATCATCATCAACATCATCCCTCTACACAACAAAGAGATAGAGAGAGAGAGACGACATCAACATCATCTCTCAGATATAAAGTACTTATTATGTTCATAGAAAAGTAGTTGCCTACTATAAAGTATTATAATATGCCGTTGAAGATTATAGGAGAAGATGGGATGCTGCTGTGCTGACGAGAGAGTAGAGATGTAAAGCTTCTTTTTCTGACTTGACTGTGTTCTGTGTAGAAGAGTTCTTCTTGTTCCTATTATCTCCTTTTTGTACTCGGCACGTTGTGTAGAGAGAAGGATTACCTTTTTCAAAGAAAAAGTTGTTAGCTTCCTTCACTACTTTCAAGAAGGATTCTGTCTCTCTCTCTTCTCTGCTTGCGTCCTTCCTGTGTAATTAGTATTAGTAGTCTAATAGTCTGAAAAACTTTTCCTTTGCAGAATATTATTTGGAAAAATCGTTCTCTGAAGCAATGAACTACCGTATTTATTCTAGTTATAAGTCGGTTATTAGAATTAGATTTTTAGCTAAAGCTCTAGCAATTGCCTGGTTGTAAAGTATAAATTAATAAGGCTTGCTGTTACATGAGATTTTGAAGCTGAGCTGGAGTTAGAAGTTGTTGTTGAAGTAATTGTTGCATTTGATGAATATAGTGTCCTAACATAATGTTGCTTTTATAGGAGCTATATAGTCTGGCTAATTAGGATTTTAGCCGATCTGTAAAATAAATAGCACTAAAACGTGCTGAAAAATCTAAGATGAGGTAAAAAGAAAGAAAACTAGCATCATTTGATAATTTTAGTGACAATTTATTGAAATAAGAATTATAATTTATATTTCGTCAGCCTCCAATTAAAGCCACAATCCATAATTTTAGTCTGGACTTCATAGCCAAAACTTAATTTTCAGCTTGGACTATAAAAATTGTTCTAAAGATTATAATTTATATTTCGTCAGCCTCCAATTAAAGCCACAATCCATAATTTTAGTCTGGACTTCATAGCCAAAACTTAATTTTCAGCTTGGACTATAAAAATTGTTCTAGAGCAACACTGAACTACTTTGATATAACTCGCCTGGGTCATTCGATGATATTCTTAGCAGGGATTTTTTTGCCCAACATAAGTAATTTTTAAGGTAGTAACCAAAACCAAACCACAAAATCAAATCATGCAGAGAACGAAAGAGAAGAAAAAAATACTCTTTCACTTCTTGTTTGCATTTACTCAGATAATCAATCATTTCTCTACTGGGTTCTCTCTCTCTCTATTCTATACTTACTACATTGTAGTCGTATAACAATCTAGCATTCTAACGTCATTCATCTACACACTACATCGTTACTCATACTTGAAAACTCATTCACAGCAGTATACAAGAACGAATTCTGTCGACTACAAATAACCATGTATGAAATATGCAAGAATAAATCAACTGGTGAAATCAGACTATAATAGTATAGTAAAAAGAGAGCTTGGCAGAGCAGAGTGAAAGCAAAACTACTAATTCTCTTTAAGGAAATGCTCAATATGCACGCTTCTCTTATTGTATAAAAAAGTACATAGAAAAAATCGACCATTTTATTAGCAGCACATTCTTTTATTATTGTAAATTTGAAATGCCACACCTGCGAATTTTGTTATATACAAAACTTTATAGTACAATAGAGTAAGAATTGACGAGAAGAAAACTTTTGTATGGTCTTCTTGAGAAATAATTTAATCTTGTTGTGTCTCTCTCTATTTGTAGAGCTAAAGAACTATTATTATTCAAAGCAATGTTATGCTCAAAACTTCATAAAATAGCATCTAAATACCATTTGTAGTGGCTTGGCAGTCTAATATGCAATTTATAAGCATGTTTATTATAATATGAGCATATAATACAGTGTTGCTGCTGTGTGTGGCATTAGGATTTACAATGGTTCTACTTACAGATTATATGTACGACTCTACTTTGTAGAAGGAAGAATGATTTATTTCAACTGTGCTCAATAAATCTTAGCAAATCCCTTCACCCTTTATAATTTATTTCAACTGTGTTCAATAAATCTTAGCAAATCCCTTCACCCTTTATTCGACCAAATTACATTCACAATGTAAAATTTACATGCAACTCTCAAAGCTAAGAATAGATGAGAGCTAGAGAGAGAGAGAGTATTTTGCATGCGTGCCATATTATATTGTAATACAATATGTAGACTAGAGCAGCAAACCGAAACAAACTTCTTATATACATGAAGAAAATATTGTACTGTACATATAGTACAGAGTGAAAGTATATTGTGACAATGTATAGAGTGCTGTGACATTGTCATAAATGTCATGCCATATAGAAAGTAGCAAAGAGAAAAGCAAGAAATCAAAATGTAGAAATGACTATCGTGAGTTGCGATCTAAATGAAATTATGAAAATGACAGAGAAGCAGGTGTTGTAGAGATTGTGAGAAGAGGTGGTCAACTTTGTAACCATATATGAAAATACAAGAAGGATTTATAACCTTTGAGAATATGTTAAGAGAGTAATAAAAGAAATTGTTGTGTGGTTCTTTTAGGTTTCTAGTTCACTACTACACAAGAGCGGCAATTAGTACCAATGGTCATAGAAGTAATCAATCACCTACTTATTCACAGTCATAAGTTTATTAAGCTGACAAGAAGCAGCATTTATAATAGGGTACAGTATATAATTAGAGCCAGGCACGCAAATTGTATTATTAGTTTGTAAAGAGATAGGATGCAGGTGTAATAAACTGATAGAGGTATAGAGGAAAGAAAAAAGTTTAATTTCCAATTTGGTTTCATGCTACAAACTACTAATTCTTTTAGTTGCCATCTGTAATAATTGTGAATATGTGCTATGCTAGAAGAATATAATTATAAAAATTCCAAAGCTCTCTAAAAGATGATTATACTTTTATCTCCGTGCTAAAATGGGGAGTATAAATCACAACATTATGAAATAAGTAACCATAAATGCGCACTGAAACATTAAAATTGATTGGATTCCATTTTAAATATTATGGGTAATGCACGCATAAAAAAGCAACACCTGAATTCAGAACTTTTTATTAGATTTTTTAGATTTTATTGACAGATAAACAGGTTGTGTACTTTTGTGGGCGGCCTCAAAATAAAAGTCAGGTGGTGCTATGAAGTTAAGTTTAGTTGATTTGATTCACATTCAGTCAGAAAACAAAATATTGTTTAGTCACATCACGACTTGAAGAACAAATGTAACGTCATCGCATGACATGAATAAAAGCAATTGAGATTCCATTATTCTATACATAGTCACCTTCATAGAATCTTCTTCAGCTCCCACGCAATATATATTACGCACACGTAATCTAAGATAATGCAAATACAAATACAGTAAAAGCAGAGCAGAGATGTTTGGCTATACTATTCATAGTGAAAGACAACTTTCACCTTAATAGGTATATCAAATTTGTATAATCTTGACGCCATATATGTTTATTCTTATGGCTCATGGCAAGAAATATTGAAAGTTTAGTTCCATGTTTACCAGTTACGTAGTGCATCTCTGATCTAAATCAGAGTATTGCTACATTTTTTGAAAAACTAAATTCACTTTTACCTTGTAATACTGACGCCATTCACATCTTCTCTAACTACTCCTGTCATCATATACTTTTAAACTAAAGTTAAATGAACTAAAACTTGTTAATGATCCAACAAATATTTGCGACCTAAAAAAGATTTTCCAGTAAAGCCCAAAGCTTCTGAAAATAAGTGACAGAAATCTACATTACTGACGCTTCTACGCATCAACATACATAAGGGAATTGAATTACAATCTGAGAAGAGATAGAATCAAAACTGCGAAATGGCCTTCGTAAGAATAATGCGTGAGTAGCAAAATAAACATGAAACGAGGAAATGAGAAGACTATGTATTACCTCTTATCACAATACAATAGTATACAATAGTAGAAACATCTTATGTAAGTTCTCTCCTTAATGCAAAATGTGATCTCTCAAATATTGCGTAGTAAAAACAACACACACTTATTTATATCTATCGATCATACATACATATATTTGCAAATTCACACACAAAAAAAGTTACATCAAATGAGAAACGAGTTGAGCATATTTGATTATTCGATCAGTATCAAATATCAATACTTTTCTTTCAAGTCTCTTGAGAATTCTTTTGTAATAATAATAACCTACGCATGATGTAATGAGAAACTGCTATCTTTAGATCTTCATAGAGCTTTGAACTTTATTAGTTTCTAAGTAATTAAGAATATACAAATTCTAAGAAGCGATAATAACATATAGTAGGAATACAACTCAATAAACGATACAAGAAGGAAGAAAGGTTCAGCTTCTCTTCCACAGTATTGATATAAAGTAGTAGTGGTAATTATAAGCTATTTAACTTCAAGAGACTACAAAAAGTTTCGTTTCGAGCACTTTCTCATTCTCATTGAAAGTGAAAAAAGAAAAGAGGCAACAAACTTTTGTTAAAAACGTAATAAGAGCATCAGTCATGACAAGATAAAATTTTCAAAATGAAAGTGAAAGCTGAAAAAAGTATATTAATAAAATAATAGGAAGCTTAGAAACATGGGGAAGAAAAGTCTGTGAGACCACATCACAAGAAGACAAAAACTTATTGTGTGTTGTATAGTAATAATATATAGCAAGTCAAGTAAAAGCACGTTTTACTCTCGTCTCAAAACTTAAATTCAACTTTTAATCTAATGTTCAAGAAGAAGAAGGTACATTGTAGCTTCTTTTCTACTTGATGCCTTCTTTTCTTTTCTACTTTCTATCTTCCTACCCATAATCTATATAGAGAACAAGAGTGACGACTTTCTTATAACTCAGCCATTCTATATACTATAACTATATAATACTCTAAAAAGTCTTTATATGAACTTGTAGGCAAATTAATCCTATTGCTTTTCAACAGTCTGGAAATAAATAATTATCAGCATCTAAAAAACTCTCTGTCAAATGAACATCACACTTTGACCTTTTAACAAATCAACTCTTCAACATTTATAAATAAAACCAGGCGAGAATCTCTCTCTTCCTAAAGAAAATGCATTACACTTTAATACTTTTGCATATCCAATAAAGACTGTGAAAAAAGTTTCAGTTAGTTGCACACTAAAAGTCATAATCATAAGGAAAAGAAATAGTATACTTTTGAAGCTGTTGAGCACTATAGTGTAATGCACCATTACGAATTTTACTTTAGTACACACTGAGAGAGAGAAAAAGGAAAATATATAACAATGGGAAAGACAGATAGAGACAGAAGACGAAGAGAGAGAGAGAAGAGTGTAGAGTAGAAGAATGTTTCATACTTCATAAACTCTGAATGACCTGCTGGCTTGGCTTGATGGTATATATTGTACATAATATAAGCTTCTACTGAGAGAGTTTTCTGGTAGTGACGATGGTGGTGAGAGAGAGTGAGTCTTTTTCACAAGAAAACTAATAAGTGACAAAATTTCCCAGTGCGAAAATTCTGACAGATATTAATGTAAATTTATTTTGCTCCAGCTCAATGGAGCAAGACACGATTTAAGAGTTTTCTCTCACTAAAGCTACAAGGCTATCTACTATACAGCTCACGATATGACAAAAAACCAAAATGCGGCTACAAAACCATCTCGAACTCAAGTTTGTTATAAAAGAAAAGCAAAGTTTAAATATACAAAACTTGTACATAAATAAAAACGAGCTGTTCTCATAAGATGCATCTTGCTAGATTTTATATATTAGCCTTGAACCTCAATACCTCAATCTAAATAAAATATCTTCTACAGATTAAAAAGAAAGTGCAGAGGCAGCAGTATTAAACTTTTACAATGCTCGCTATACATTTTCATCATCACTCTTCTACTTCCTTGACACAATGTAACAGCAAGAGGGAAAGAGATGAAGAAAATGATTAAAGATTTACATTCTATCTCTTGGCTCTATGTATCTCTTTTTCTTTTTATAGCCCTTTCAACATTTTCTAAGAATTGTCCGCTTTCAACTAGTACTGGGGCATTCGATATGACATTTTGCTGTAAAATTACCATGAAACATACATCTACACTGGATTCATCAAGATGACGGCATTTCACAAATAGACAGCAAGACAAGAAGTAATAAAAGGTAGTGCAATGTACAAGATTCCTTTACTTTTGTTAACCAGAAAAAGCTGCAATGTAATGGATCGAAAGGCAGCAGGTACATTATTGTATTCTTCTTCTTGAGATCTCTACAAAAGTGACTGTGATAGACATGATAGACAACTGTGCATTTCACAGAGAGAAATACAATACTGGAGAAAAACCTCGAATCTTCTTTTTTTCTTAGAAAAGTCTTTTATAGTTAGTAATACTACTTTCTCCTTAGCACGATGTGTGCAATCTCATTTAGTTGTCACTGTCAAAGTCCATCTCTCTTACCGCTTCCTTTCTTCTTCTACTTCGATACAATGCAAAAGAAACACATTGTAGCCATATATATATATATGTTAGAATTTTGTATAAGAAAGTCCTAACTACAAATGTTTTCTGACCAATATGTAACAGAGTCGTCCTTATACTTTTTCTCTATAAGAATTGGATGTTTGTCGTCTGTATCTTCTTCTTCTTTTATGTTGTGAAGCTAGAGAGAAACCTAACCTCATTGATGCTGACGGTGACGGGACAAGCAAGCAGTCAAGTCACTACTTTACTAACATTGAGTCTCTAAATTGTCCTCTCTCTCTATATGTCCCAAAGGGGACAGCAATGCAATTGACAGAAAAAGAAGTCAGTCTGAGAAAACTCGATTCTCAAGTGAAACGGAAAATAAGCCTTTTCCATCAACGTTCACAAGGCATAGCATATATACAGCGGAAATACAAAGCAACTTTCTCCTCTTTCTTGGCTACAAGTAATTTGAGTGTCCTAGTTATTTTCTTGAATGTCTTAAAATATCTATACACACAATCAATATATTTAAACCTACAACAGCCACATGAAATTTTTGACCTTTCACCTTCTAGGCGCTTACAAAAAACTTTAAAAGAAGAGAGCCTACGACACATAAAGAAATGTCATGATGATCAACATCATCATCTTCTTAGCTTTAGCAAGGAAAAAAAGTACTTGAGCTCAAACCAAAAACTTGTGAGTATAAAACTTTCACATGCAAGAAAAGGAGTGTAGAATATCAACATGAATTTATTTGAACAGTAAATACAAACTACCATCATGTTGTTGTTGTTGTATTCTCTCTCCTTTGAATCTCAAACAGATTCTCTCACACTAAACTCAAAGTCAACTGTGTGGCTCGACGACGACAGTTCAGTTGTTGTTGTGAGTCTGTAATGCAAAAAGTTTCTTTTCAATAAAATAAACTACAAAGGTATACACAGAGAGGAGAAGAGATATATATACTTACTACTACTACTCCATAATGTGATGTGTAACTAGGAAACTTTTGGTGAAATCGAAACCTACAAGAGACTCAATATTTCTCCATTATTGCCATACAAAATAGACTACATAATATTTTGTCCATATAATAGTAGTATAGGTAGTGAAAGCACACAAGTTTGTGTAGGAAAAAGAAGACAAGTTACTGCATACTGTACTCTCTGTAGAGTGTGTGTATTCAATTCCGAAGGTTTATTTGTCAAAAGCAAAATACAATTTGTAACATACATAATATATCTATTACTCTAGTACTAACATTTCAAAATCGTTTCACAGAAAATGATGATGATAGCGCATTCATACACATGTTTTAACCATATATATACATACATACATTCCCTTATACATTATATATACATTACATTATATTTCATCTTGTATTTCATTTCTTTGGTATCGTCACAATGATTCAGGATAGAGTTTCACAGTTGAAATGATTTGATCAAATCACAAGAGGCAGAACAATAGATACACTCCATAATATATAAATATAGTTTTCCAGGAAACTGTAGATGTATTTCGCCAATTTAGTGTCAAAATATGTTTTGCAAAAGCCGTAGCAGCAACAGCAACAGAGTAACCAACATGAATCCATAGTAGGGTAGGGATATAACTTGTCACGAGCTCTTTCTCTCTAACCAATCCAGCAGTCTGCAAATAAAGAGAAAAAAAATATCACAATAGTATATTATAGTCACTCACTCTCAATATATAATACATAGACTCAAAGTCAAAGTAGAGAAGAAGAAGGAATTAGCTCAATTTTAGGAACTGAATTGAACTGGAAAACTTGGTCGTCTTGTTGATAACTACAGACACAAAGTCTATAATAACTACACAAGTCTCCACTACTAGAGAGAAGAAGAAAGTCTTACAGCATCTTAGATTTCTGACTAATGATAGTGAAAAGCTTTCTCTATATACAGATATATAGAGTAAAGTAGGCGTAGTTTTATATAGCTCTCTATATAGTAAATAGGGCAGCCAGAGAAGAGAAAAAAAACTACTCAAATAAAAAAAATCAAAGACGAAAATATTCACTTGACATTTTCGATAAGTACTTCAGCTTTCTACAGTTCAACTCAAGATCCTTCATTAGAGATACACTTTATACATTTTTTTCTTCCTTCATTTTTTATATGTCCCATCATAACTGTGAATCTTGTACGTGTGTTGAAAGTAGGAAACTCCAATTATAGCACTGTGTATATAGTACACATGACCACATATAAAATAAACCTAAGAACTAACATCATAACATCAGCAAACTGTAACAAAAGGAAAGGAGTCTCAATTTGTAACTCAAGTACGTAAACCATAAACTCTCTCTCTACCCAAGATGAAAAGAGACTAGAGACAGTAATTCAATTCTGCCTATAAGAATTTTTTTAGGATATTTTCACTGAGTTGTAAAGAGAGAGAGATATCTAAAACTCTAGATTCTAAGTACATAAGTAGTAGTAATGTAAGAAGGAAGCATGATAATATTATATGTAATCTGTAGAGTGTATGATAATGACTAAAGAGTCACAACTCTCAGGTTGAAAAATCTCATCTTGTCCTTGTCATCATAATCATCATTACATACTCTGTATAGCTTGTATCAAATTATACGTACTTTTCCTATATACGACTTCCTTCTTCTCTATACTTGAACAAGATTCTTCTTCTTCTCTTTCTTTATGTCATTTTTCTATAGACACAAAAGACGACATGCCATGCTCTCTCTTCTTGTTAAGGAAGAATTACAAAGAAAAGACTCATCTCTCTACTTATACTATCTATCTCTCTCTCTATACGTATATATATAATGTCTACCTACACAGCAAAAGATGTTTTGAGACTTGGAGTAATTTTCTTCGGTGAAAAGAATAAGAGAGAACTGACTAAGGGAAGAGTAGAAAAAAAGTAAAACTGAGTGAGTGAAGTCATGGTGAAAAATCATATTTCATACTCGTAACTTCTCTTATAGTCAAAGTCATCCATCGTTCGTACATCTCTATTCTCTATCCACTCAACTCAATCTTGACTCTCTCTCTCTCTGTTCTATGCACTCTCTTGAAAAAGTTCTACAGTCACAGTCAACTCAGCCTTTCAATAATCCACTTGACAATTAATGATGAACGAACCAACTGAAGAAAAAGAGAGAAGAGATAGAGAGAGAGAGATTCCTTAGCGTATTTTTACAAAGTAATTACAGGAGAGCTCTTTTAATACTCTTCTTCTTGAGCCTTATTACACAACAACACTAGTACAGAATCCTTTTCAAAACGGCTAATGAGATATTTCTGAACAAAAAATACTGTCGGTGAAATTGACCAGATATGATGGCCACCTATTCGTCTTTGAATGTTTTCACAAAAACTCATGTAAGTATGAGTACGTAATTACATTCCCAATTTCACATTTCAGTGAAGGAGAAAAGAAAAAAATATTCCAATTAGTTGTTAAGACGTAATAACTAATAGAAAAGAAGAGAAGCTCTGAAAAAAGTCTCAATTAACTAACGTTAAAGTCCTCGTGCCTTCTTCTTCTTCTTATATAAAGCTCAAAAGAAAGCTTCTCATGTCATATACATATTACGTCAAATGACACAGCACTACTACAACCTCGTCATATGACCAACCTACTTTTCGTTTCCATCATTCATTATATCGTGATTAGATGTCCGTAATAATAACGGATTATTGGCTAAAAAAGGGCAAAGACCTGAAATGAAGGAAAGGGAGTACGTAGTATATAAATAGTATGTACAGTGCTCTATTTAGAAAACTCTAATCACCTTTTCCAAGAAATGTATCTACTTTAGTCTTGCCAAGATTCACCACACTACTAAACAAATTCTTTATTTAGTCTCTTCATTACGATAACGTCCAAGTGTGTGACATGTTGAGAGAGTATCATTTATATTAGGTACTCAAATTTAGCCTTTAAGCTTGACATTATGAATTCCTAAAATGAGAGTTGTAATATGGAATATCATGTTCTTCACAATTTCTATGCTATGGATCGTTCGTTTTATATTTACTTCTATACTTCTGGCCCTAGTCAAACCACAAGTCCTATATGTACTTGCTACCTCGAACTTTTGTCCTTTCCTGACAACTCAAACGCGATTGCTAGTCAGAGAGAGAAGTGATATACATTGCCCTTGATGCATTAAGGTAGAATTAATTAGAAGGGGAAAGCAGTCTCAAGGGAATTTATAGGCATTCGCTTTTACTTTTACTAGCTGAGCTTGCTCAACTCTACTATATACAGAAAAGAAAAAAAGTGACATAAAATAAATGGTCTAGTACCTTTTAGCATTTACCAACTATATATAGTAAGTCCGCACTACTATGTGTTGTAAAAGCTCAAAAGAGCTGAAAAAGGTAATAAGCATAAGGAAACAATCTGGTTTAGTGCATAAAGTAAAATGCAACCAATTTAGCCAACACTAATCACTCACTGCTCACAAAATGAAAAAAAAATCTTATAAAGCTCTTTCTCTCTACTCTTTACTACAATATGACTCTTGGCACTCTCTGAAACTTTGACAAACACCAGCACTGTAGGGAGTGCCATATAATAATATCATTGCATGCATGAAATACTCACGCATCTACTCACTCATTCATATCATTTCCCATCAATTCCAAATGCCAGAAAGCATGCCACTTGAAATCATCTAATAAATGTCTACTATATGAAGCCGGCCGGTTCTTCTACTTTCTCCCTAACTAACTGTTTCATAGTATAGTTGTAAAAGTTAGTCAAAAGGAAAAAAATATTTATAACACCAACTCACTAACTATATACAATTTAATTCCTCAGACTTATTTATTTCAATCCATTTAATATATGTAATTCACGCCCCTCAATACAATAGTTAGAACTCACTAAAACTTTTACTTTGTAGTGCTATCAAAGTAAATAAATATGTTAGGTGTGTATGCACTGCACACATTGTATAGGCTAAGATAAAGGATAAAATACTCTTGAGCATACAACACAAAATCCATATCACAAATGTGTATCAAACACAAAGTTTTCTAAACAACATATATGTATACTACTCCTAGTAGTCTCTCATGCCATAAACATAAGTGAATACTACGTGTCCTAGTGCTCAACTTGACAGACTAGCCTCTCCTTTTCCAACAACTTTCTTTCTCCCTTCATGTATTAATACACTCTCTCTTCTACTTGCCTAGTCTGATAAAGCTCATACATTCACTCTCTACTACTCATGGAAATCTCAATCAATCACGTCAAAAACAACAAACTTGTGAGTTTTTTCACGAGCACAAAGTATAAAAGTTGATTATATCGACTCTACAAAGACAGAGAGATTGAAAGTCTCTTTATTCTAAGCATGTGTAAGTATATGAAAGTTATATAGAGAAAGCTCAACAGCTTATAAAAGTATATAATTGAGATATGAAATTAGAATCTAAGAAGTATGAGAAAACTACCACACCTGAATCGGATGAATGAGCCGATTACATTTATTGTTGTCTTGCGAAACCTTTTCATCTACAGCTTTGAAAGCAAAACCAATAATATGATATATAATGAAGTTTTTTTGCATTTACGTATTAATTCCTAAAAAGACAACATCTGTCGACTACTAATAATTTTCATCAGCACAACTAATCATAAGAGCCGAGACTGTACAATGACACATTCAAAAGACTTCCCAACATACATATATGTACCTTGTTATTTTTCTGTAAGCATCAAACTCATTTCATCTCTCTCAGCATCTCATTTCGACTCTCTCAAGTCAACACTAACTATTGCTACAAATGTATACAAACTACACTCACTTCACCTGAACAAGCTCAACTAAAATAGTTTTGAGAGGTAGAAAGTCACAGCAATAATATACTTTAGTATTATCCTTCTTAGTGGTTTTGGTTGGCAGCTCTTCTTGTGATATTGAGGAAAAGACTGTGTGCTGTCTCAAAAGAAATAACTCAAGTATATGAGTTTTCGAGTGTGATGCGTCTTCTTGGCAAAAGAGTCGGAAGTCTCTCTTTCTCTTTGCTTTGCTCTCTCTTCTCTTATATATAAGAAAAGAGAGAGTATATGCTACAAAGAGAGAATAATGAAGAGAAGATAACGGAACTATGGCTTAGCACACTTATGTCGAAGTATCTCTCACTAAACCTCTCTGTCTCTAACCTTGTTAAAATTTGAGACTCTGTCACTGTAAACAGATTGATCATATCACCAAAAGAAACCAGAGGAAGAAAGAACATGAAATGAGAAAAACAGAGAGAAAACTAGTAATATAAACTTTGTGTGTATTATCTTCAAAATGACATCAAAACACAAAATTTCTCACTCACTCATATTCTTCTTCTGTCATGCTACATAAAATGATATGCTTGAGGCTAACCAAGTTTCAAAACTTACTTTCACTCTAAAGTTTTGTTAAAAGTTAGTTCCTTAAGTTAATTTAATATTATCAAATAGGGCAAGAAATTATAATCGATATAATAATAAGTACTATCGTGTTTGATTTGGAATTGAGACATTTGGAAAATCTCCAACATCAAAAGAAGTACACAATATAATATCTACCCACTCTCACTAATACTCACATACATATAAAGCTTCACAGAGAGAGAGAGAGTCTAAGCGGTTTTTCTTGCCAAGCTATTGTTATGGAAAATCTATGGGAAAATGATGGAAATCTATCATAAAAGAGAAAGTCACAGGAGCAGTGCAAAGAAAAAACATGTCGACAAAAATGTATGTATAGAGCAGAGAAAAAGATGACAAATGCTTTTGAAAAAAAGACGAGGAGGAAAACACATAAGACAAGCTTAGTTATCTCCCTTGCCTTATTTGCTTGCTTTCTTGTATGCCATTAGCAAGTACGATCATCATCATCATGTGTCTTCTTATATATAACTCTTTATGCTACACATGCTTTAGACAAATAATATTACCCAATCTTCTTCAATACATGTAACAATTTATATGAACTATATATATGCATATACTAAAAAATACCATACTTTTTTATACTACACATTTTAAATTCAGATTCATCTTCCATCATCCGGTTCAGATGCACCTACATACACATACAATACATTGTCAAAAGTTGACGTTTGTATTATAATGATTCCTACCAAAATCCTTTTCTAACGACCCTCACTCACAGTAGAAAGAGTGAACTGAAGCAAAAGTGCATGAATGAAGAAAAAAATCACATATAAAAATCTCTCTCTTTTTCTACTATTACTTGAACATTACTATATCAAATCAAAGTACAAACTAAAAAAAGGAGCAAGTTGTACAGAGAAAACAGCAAATCGTAATGCACAATGTACCATGTCGACGATAGAGTTTGGCCATTAGTTTAACTTTACTGTACCATACACTATACAACAGAACAGAAGAAATGGAAATCCAATCTAAATCGTTTCACTCTCTTCTTTCCTTCTTCACTTCACACACAACAATGTTCACAACATCTAAATGCTTCGTGAGAAATTCATGAAATCGAATCACACCACTAAAAGATGTAATGTAATGCTTTATACTATAATAAGTGCACACACATATTACGATATTATTACTCCTTCAAAATATCATTATCGACATGAAGAGAACTTACATGGTATATAGAGTACAACATGCAAAGCCTGTACTGAAGAGAAAACATAAAAGCAAAGAGAGGAAGGAATGAGAGCGTTATGATACGATTATTGATATCATAAACCAAAAACTGTGTTGTGCACTTTTGCTACGTCAGCTATATATATATAGTAGTAGAATATATAATTCCATGGTCTATTGTTCTATTGATTGCAAAACCTTCTAAAACCCTTATTATTTCAAACAACGCATTATATAATATAGCTATATCATCAAATGAGAAATTTAGCGTTGACTAATTATTTGAAATTCTGTGGCTTTACACATCGTAGTAACATACTTTGTAGAATTGGAAATATGAGTAGTACTCGTAGAGGAAACTAATGAAAATACATTGATAACATATAGCATGTCGTGTAAATTTTACTCTACTTTCACCTTGCTTTTATATACAAAAAGAGAAATGAGTAGTTAAATCTAGTAAATAGTAGCAGGAAGTAAAAATAACTATAAAATAACAGTGTGATATTCCGTTTAGTAAAACTCTTTCCTATGGTCTATGATGGAAGAGTTTTTTCTCTCCAAAGATAATTCTACGCTTCTTATGCACTCATTAGTAGAGTACAAACTTCAAATTGGAGAAGTAAAATCATGAAATAAATGAACTAAAATGCTTTTCTTTTTTGCTGTAGAAAATATAATTGCCATAAAATAAGGTAGACTCTGTACTCTACCAAAAAATACGACCAAAAAACACAACCTATAGTAAAATTACTGCTCAATTTTGTAGGTATTGTGTAGTAGAAATGTACGCATGTAGTTTGAACATAACAATCATAAAGTGAAATAAATCTACACAAGTACAATTAATGAGTCCTTTCTCTCCGTCCATTGAACCTTTTACATGACCATAATACATGTAAATGTCCGCCTACTGAGTAATTTTACTAGCATCAACTTCAATATATATGGCAAAAGTGTACTACTAAAGGCTTCAAAATGAAAATGAAGAAGTTTCGAAAGTGAAAATAATGCATCGTGGCATTATAGTAGTTGAGTTTTCTTAGAGAAGACACATGTGGATAGTTTGAGTGAATTATGTCTTATATATGCCTCATGTCTCAATCAACCAAGCATAAAACATAAAACACACACACACAAGAGAGAAAAAAAGTAAAAGCCAAGAGCGTCCGACCATGAAAACCAACATCTCAGCATGTGTGTTGAACATAAAACAGTCTTTTTTGTCCAATTCAGACTCTTTTAAAAAACGACAGGTAGTACACAACAACAATGCTACCACAAACTGAGCTTCGTCCATAAACAAATCAGCACTATAAGGTACATAGGTTATACTAGTAGTAAAAGGGAAAGTGTCGTAAAGAAAGTCGAAATGCCAGATTCAAAAAACTGATACACAATGAGTAAAATGGTATTGCAGTTTTGTTCTCTTTCTCTCTCTGTACTTTCTCTCTTTTTCATAATAAATTGAATATGACTCCAGTAATAAGCTGAAATGATTAAAAACCTAAGGGAAATAGAAGTATGGCGTGTTTTACTTAAAGATTTGACATCTTGAAAAATTTATGCATGTTCTTATTTCAAATTGTATCGTAGTATTTTGCAAGGAGAAAGTAGAGCAAAAATATACGATTTTCATAAAAGTGTTATAAATAATAAACCTAAAAAGGTGCACCAGAAAATCTCAAATCATAGCAAATCCCTTTAAAGTCTGCTATCGTCGATAAACAATAAAGTTACCTTTTGGAATATATTTTGAATTTAAAGGAGAATAGGTTCTGTAGCGTCATCATCTTCTTGCTGAGAGGCTTCATGTCGCTGAAGTTGAGTTGTTCCTAATGATGAAGCTGCTGGATTTTGATAGAAATGTGTCAAAAATTCAGATGTTGACATCACTGAAGGAAACTTGTGTCGAATTTCTTGGATTTTTAATTTTCGACGTACATGCGGTGGTTGAAAGCTGATTGATAAAAAAAATACAAATTATATAGATATAGATCTATTACTAATATCTTAGAATTTTTAATAGCAACATACTTTTCATTTTCAAGTCTTCTTCGTCTTGCCATATTTAGAGATGTCTGTCTCACAAGATTTCCTAAAGCTCTTCTTGTTGTCACTGAACCATCAATTAATGGTGTAGGAAAGCCCATTCTGAAAAAAATATTTACAGTAATAAATATAATAATATTTATACGATGTTTGGTCATCAAAGAGACCGGTTCTGTGAAAAGGTTCAAGATGATTCAACATATCTTGCTTTCCATATAAAAGTTTTTCTGTTACAATAGAGTCTAGTCTACAATAGAATTCTATTTCACGTCAATCTCATTCTTACAACAGCATTAATTTCATTGAAGTATGTATCTATTGAAATCAAAACTCTCTTTCTCCCTCCCACACAGAAACTTCAAAAAAGAGAAGAAGAAGAAAAAAATTCAGCATAACGAGTATATAATAGAGGTAATAAGCACAATAGAAATTTTCTTCAAGAGTATTACATTGCATTATCTGTAAAGGAAATCAAGTTAGCAACCACAACCTGAGTAAATTCAATTCATAAATCTGTAGACAGAAAAGAAATTCAAGGAAGCAACGCTCACGTAATAATATAAAATGAAAATCACTAGAAGAAAGCAAATAATAGGGTGAATCACATTAGTATGCATGTGAGAGTTTTTTCTTTATATATACATACCTGAGAGATTGGGTTTGCGTATGCATGCGAAACAATCCACTTTTTAAGGCATGTATGAAGATAATCAAGCAAGGTTCCACAGGTTTATTTTCTTCTCCTGTGTATGTACATTCCATCAAGTCACCTATGCACGTGTATAGAAAAAGAATAAAAAAAGAAAGTGAGTTAACATTGTGCGTACACATATGTATATACCAGTACACGTGTTACACTTTAGTTTGATTCGATGATTACATAACCAGAGGCATGCAACTGTGGATCAACATAAAATTCTACAACCAAAAAAAATCTGTTTCTGTCCTCTATATATTCTTTCCCTTCTTTCTTTTCACATTGACAAAAATATGTAGACACAAAATTTCTTGTTTCCTTCCTTCCAATTCAATTGAGTAAATCGAAAAAAGTCAGGGTCTGCTATAAAATAACATTTCTTGACCCTTCTGTCACTTTTTTAGAGTGAAAGCAACCAAATCTCACATCTGCTTTCCTATATATACCTCATCACTATTTGTGCACACAAGTCACTTTAATTTCATATAACATCTACATCATGAACTAAATAGAAATGAAAACAAGCCTGAAGGTGACTAACAAAATGAAATGATTACTAAAATATCATCTATCATATGTACATACCAGAAGGAAAATGTTGAAGATCCTCATAACTTTCAAGCCAAACTACAAAAATTTTTGTATCACATAGTTTTCCAGTCATCGCTCTTCTTGCTTGATCATCATCAACTGACTTTGCAGTAGATTCCACAACTGAAGAAGTACGAGATATCGACTTCTCTCCTCTGCTTTGCTCTTCTTCCTTTCCTAAAAAAAGTTGCAAAATAGAAATAAATATATCAGAATCAATTCAATGTCCACAGTTGAGATTCAACTCTTCCAATTTCTTTTTAGATTGTGTATGAAGCAAGCAAACCTTGCGTAGTTTTGTCAAAAAAAAACTCTTGAAACCAATCAAAACATAGCAGAACATATTTTTCCCAAGTATACAACACTTCATTGGCTTTACTAGCTTTATTACTAAATTGACTTTCATTCTACAATAACCAGTGTACTAGCTATATAGCTGTTATGTGTGAAAATATGGTTATAGCTAGTTATTTTCAATTGAATTTACACAAGCAATTCTCAATTTTCCTTGATGCATGCATCACTGCAAACACCAAACGACATTTCTTACTATACCATATGGTTCTCATCATCATCATTTCATTTGTTATATTGAAAATCATTCTGTACATATGCTACATATAAAAATATCAGTAGTAGTAATATATTCATGATGGAGAAAGTAAATTTAATTTTATACACTTCAAGTCGAAAAGTAGCATACAGCTAATATTTTATCTAACCCTAAGGTGACGTGTAGTTACCTTTTACTTGAACCATATGTCAACTATTTACTGTTCAATAAAGTGGCAGTGTAGTGGATAAAGTTATGAAACTTTGCCTGACGGCTTTAGATATATAAGTTCTTTTGCTATTTCTACAACAAAATCCCTTTTGTCGCAAAGTAGAAAATATGACACAGCTAAAACTTCAATTTTCTTTTTGGTTCATTGCATTTGAAGATTGAGAAGATGAAGAGGAGAAAAAAGAAAGTGTTATATACTATACTCTACTGATGCTATAAAATTTAGAAAAATAAAATTGATTCAAGTTTTCCATCTTGAGAAAAAATTGAATTATTTTAACGAAAACCTTTTACTTGAACCATATGTCAACTATTTACTGTTCAATAAAGTGGCAGTGTAGTGGATAAAGTTATGAAACTTTGCCTGACGGCTTTAGATATATAAATTCTTTTGCTATTTCTACAACAAAATCCCTTTTGTCGCAAAGTAGAAAATATGACACAGCTAAAACTTCAATTTTCTTTTTAGTTCATTGCATTTGAAGATTGAGAAGATTGAGAAGGAGGGAAAAGAAAATGTTATACTCTACTGATGCTATAAAATTTAGAAAAATAAAATTGATTCAAGTTTTCCATCTTGAGAAAAAATTGAATTATTTTAACGAATAATCAACACTCAATCTTGTAAACCTAATTTGATGCACTTGAAATCAAAGCCCTAACAGAAAATATATTAGGCAGGTATGTACAAAGTCTAGAAAAATATCAAACCTTGTCCAGTGCTCCACAAAGTATTACTATTTCCACTTTCGTTGTGTTTCCCTGTCGGAACAATAAATGCAATCTCACTTGTTACATCAGACCACCTAAAACAAAACAAACATCAAATTATTATACACACACAATTTACTTCTGGGAAGTTTTATGACAAAACTTACCACAATACTTGACGCTCTCCATTATATAAACTTCCACCTTGCATGTCATTTAGTAATGTATGTGCTGAAGCAGTGGTGCTCTTATCATCTTTGATGTTTTCATCCTGTCTTTTCCAACTTGTGTGTATATTGCCTGTCCAACTTGAATGACGAGATACATTTACTGGCCAACCAAGTGATAAGAGAAACTCTAAAAAGTGTGGATGTACTGTAGCTCTTGATTGCTGAAGAAATATATATATCTCAAATGTATTGTTTATATAAAGAAAAGTTTTTATAGTTTAAAGAAGATAACAAAAACCACTCACCACATTTGCCAAAATCTCTTGACTTTTTCTCTGTCCTGCTCGAACATAAAAAATATGAACAGTGTCACTTGTTCGACAACTTGTCTTGTCTAAAGTTTCAAGCTCTTTAAGAAAGTTTTCATTTTTTGAATCAATTGGAATTAGTTTTGGTGGAATTAGATCAGGACGAGTCTGTAACAGATGAAAATAAGAATTATTATTGTAACGTAGTATAGGAAAGAATAAACATTATCATATAACTTACATGTATTGATATAAATCCAAGATGTGACAATAATAATCTTGCTGTCTGAAATTCTTGCGAAACTTGAGGTGGCTGTGCCTCTATGTTATCACAAATATTAACAAAATAATCATTTGTAACTTGCTTTATAAATTAACAATTTACCTGTCCTCAAGTTTGGATAACTTTCATCAGCTTCTTCTCTAATCATATTTGCTACTGTTTTCTCCAAGCGAATTTGATTTTCAAGAATGATAGATAATCGACTTTGCTCTAATGAATCTTGATCAGAAACACTTGAATTATTTGTACTGGTTGCATCTAATGATGGAATAGCTCGATCTCTACGAAATACAAGATATTTCTTCTGTATTAATAATGAGAATATTATAAAATATAAGTACTTACGCTTTACAAACATATATATTTTCGGCACCTTCAGGAAAATAACTAGGAATGACATCATTTCTAACACCTATATCAATTGGTAGAGGACGGCCTGGAGTATTTATTAATTGCAGAGATGATTTTCCTTTATTTATTGGCATATGACGTAATTGCAATGACCACGAATGTCTTCCAGTAGGACCACGTAAAATGATTGCAACTGATGGTGAAGGGTCTACAACATAAATCAAATGGAAAATTATTTGACACGATTAATACTTTGTTAAGCTAAAAAAATAAACTTAAGTATACCTTGGTCATTTGAAACTCCAGTTTCAAGTAATGCAATAAGTATTGAATGATCAATGACAAAATAACGAAAATGATTAACAACATCTTCTCTGTTTATAATATTTCCACCACCACCATTACAATTATTTAGTTGATTTAAAATTGCCAATTCATCAACAGTATTTGACGAATTATTACTATTCATAACTGTTGTATTCCCTTGTCTTCCAACCTATCATAGATAGCATCAAACAAAACTTCTTATTAGAAACTTTTTTTTCATAACAAAAGTTCATAATTTCATACCTGTTCAAAAATAACTGCTAGTAATACTTCTGCAGCATCTCGAACTCGTAATGATACAGGTTTCAACTCTTTTTCATCTTTCAACTTTATAGGTTCTCCGAGCTTGCCCTATAATAATAAAAAAGTGTAATTTTAGTTATTATGCATCAAATGAGCTACTTTTTCAACTTATACTCTACTTATTATATATACACGAAAAAAGTCATCAATCAATCTCATAACTAATGCTGTCAAAACATTTACTTGCAGTAGAAAAAAAACTTGGCTAGCTAGAAGCTACTGATAAAAATACACCCTACCATATAATATAAAAACAAAAAACTCTTTTTTCATTCGATATTTTTTCTTTTTAACAACAATGCAAGAAGAATATAAATAGAAGAAACTACAAAAGTGAAAGGAAGGAACTCGGAAACAAATCATTTTCTTTAGACAAACTATAATAGACTTAGAACCATTTCTCCATGTCAAGACTCAATACATGCAAAGAAACAATCATCATACGTAACAGACATTTAATCCGATATGCAAGAAGAAAAGTGTTAAGTAAAGAAAGAAACGCAATAGTTCATGAAAATACCAACAAGTGACACAATTTATGGGTCGACTAACAAATTCTTTCCATATAATATCCTTTCGAAAAACATTAAAAGCTTTTTTTTAGAAATGTCTTACTACAATTACTCAATATATAAGATCTTATATGATAGATACAAAGAGAGAAAGAAATAATCTAATATATTTTATTTCACGCAAAGGGGAGGACAGAATTAATATATGAATATAAATAAAAAATTATTTATACACACTATATATGTACATACCTGAGATTTAGTTCCAGAAATTCCATATTCTACAACTTCTAATACAGTACATAAGCATTCTTTATCTTGTAATAGAAAATCTTTTTCTATCAACCAAGTCATAATACATTGAAATGCAGCAACAATACTGGAGTGAAGATCCTTTGAATGTGCAGGTGGTGGTCGTGAGCATTGTGATATCTGATGTTGACAAAAAAAATGTACACAAAAGATGATTAGTACTACTGTCGTCAACATTAATTTTCTAATTCATTCTCTTACCACATAGTCACATATCCATTTTACAGCTCTTCTGCATTCCAAAGGATCTAATACAAAAATACACGTGTGACCTATTAAGTAAGCAATTTCATAAGTTGCATATACTATTATACCTTGTTCATAAATCTTTGCTTTTGCTAGTCCATTCAAAAGTTCTAATGCTGCAATTGATACAGCCAAATCACTCTTCCATGTTGATATAAGCCGATGGCAAACAAGATATGTTGCTCGAACAAATAAAGCATGAGCTGAATCTGTAAAATTCATTTCAATGAGGGGATTAAATGAGAAAGAAAGTAAACTTTCACAACAAACTTCTAGTTAAAGGTTAATCAAAAAGAATCAGCCAATAAGAAATAAACAGAAAGAAAGGTTGTACCAAATTGTGTATCAGAGGACTCTGTCAAACCCATTGTATGTTCATCAAAACTGTTGCTGTAATCACTCATCATGCTTCTTATGCTTGTGGTTTCTAAATAAAAGGGGTGACCATAAATAAAAAAGAAAAGACAACACAAAAACCAAAAGGTGATTTAAAACTCAAAGTAAATAAAACCGAGGTAAAATGAAAATAAAGTTGTGCCAATAACAAAATAGGAAATGAAAAGACACAGGAAAGAAAATGAAGCTTTCTTTACCTGACGACAACAAATTAGGTGACTCGCTCCCAAGATGAACACTTTTGTCAACAGCTTCAAATGTTGATGTATCCGATACAAACATCATTAATCCTCCTGTAAATTTTGAAATTAAAGTTGAGTTCGCTCATGCATTAAACATTATGTTATTGCTTTTTATTACCAAGAAGCATTTGTATGTTGATAGAATCTGTTTCCACTTGAAGAGCATTCATTAATAAATTGGCTAGTCTTGGTTTCAAGTGTATGAAAGTAGTAGTTGGTCCAGATAAATCAATAACATCTTTGATTGGAATATTCAAAAAATGAAGAGGAAGTGGTAATGCAGATAATAATAATTGAATTGCTGAGCGTCGAAGATCACTTAATCCAGCGTCTTTATTTGGTAAGACAGCTTCCAATGCTGTTACGATTGCAGGCAGCAAAACATTTACTCCATCCAAGTCTACTTTAAAAAGATTTGATGAATTTGAAAGTATCGCATACAGGACTTCTTGTCTCGAGTCCTATGATACAATCAAATCAAATAAAAATATATAAGATTTAAATAGTAGATGATAAATCAATATAACTCTCACTTTTAATCCTTTTCTGAGAGCAATATAAAAACGAGATAAATATGCAGGCAAAATTTCTTCACCAGTTTTCTTTGAACAAAATATACGACATAAAGTACCCAATGCTTCTGCTCTTCCTAAGAAATATTTATCAATTGTTATAGCATGTGGGATATCAATTGATTCAGGAAGAGAAACTGGTACTGCAGATCCTGTGTGATAAATAGAAAAGATTAGTAGGTATCACTTTATCGCAACTTAATAAATGTGTCGGCGTGGTTAGAATAGATTTCTGACTTTCATTTTTTGTGACAAGACAAGCCAGCTATTTTTTTCAATTTAAGATTGAAAGTGAAAATTATACAATTGGCAAATAAATCTAACCTCTACTCGTTCTTCTAACTTCGCCATCAGGTCTTGTTGCCTCTTGATTAGAAATTAAAGCAGCTTCAAACAGCCATGGAGCAAATAGATGTAAAATACTATTGACTTTTGGACGATCTAATGCTGGTTGACAACGAATTGAATCAATTGGTAATGTTGTTGAAACATTAGTAGAACCACTACCACTTTGTACACTTGATGTTGATTGAATAGATGAAGTGTCTTTGGATCGACCTGATGTTAATCCTAATAGAGAAGTTCTTGGAAGACCTATAATAGAGATTAATAAGCAAAACTGTTGTAAAGATAAGGACTAGTTGTGTAAATAAGGCATTTAATTATTAGTCACATATTAAAAACAGCTGAACAGAAATAAAAAATTCAGCTCTAGGCCAAAAAAAATTAATATTATTATGATCATGGAACACCATTCGTTTCGCTAGTGTCGTTAACTCTAGCTTAGAAGTCGTGTTAAACACAGAAATAAATTATGGAACCCACAAAAAGAACGGAATGTTAAATGAATATCGGAGTGAAGGTGAAACACAGGAATATATAGCCATAAATTAACTACATGCAATGCAGAAAAGAAAAGCAAAAAATATAAGTAAAATGTAGAGTAGAGTAACTAAAACAAATAAGCAAAATAAAACAAAGATTCAACAGCAACGACAAAAACAAAACTGCATGGTGCTCACTAATCACAAATTACAACAAACCTATAACTACATATTAAACAAAATACAAACAAAAAGAGTGTGAAAGATTTTTTGGTGCAAAAAGACACAAATATACCCTTATGAACTGAGCTTGAAGAAGAAGAGGTAGCAACGCTAAAGCTTTTTGCAAGGCGTCGTACTGGTGGAACTGGACTTGAAATTGGTTTAGGCTCAGAAGAGAGTTGACTATCCAATGAGATGTCGAGACGTGGAGGTAGCCCTAATAATAATAACAATAAATATCCCCACAATAATAATCAAACGAGACCCCATGATTTTACAATTAATTTCCCATTTCTCGTTCATGCAAAAAGTCGTGCGTATCTCCTAAATAGAAATATTATGTCATACCCAAAAATGCATCTACTAATGCTGAAATTCCTTTCATAGATGAATGAAATATCGAAGGTAAAACAGCAAGACATGGGTGTTGGCAAGGATCAATCACTGCTTCACTTGCTATTGCATATTGTAAGAAATTTTGTGTTTGGCTAATGATTGTTGGTTCTGTTAGTTCAACGGGATTCCCTATACAATGTAGAAATCTAAACCAAGTTTGAACAATTGCATCTTCAGACATAGCACTAGGAATTAATGTTCCATCATCTTCAACTAAAAAAAGAAGTAAATATTTTTACTTGAATAAGTAAACTAAAACATAATAATAACAATATTATAATTGACTCACCTATTTTTGTATTTTCTAATGCAAATGTAATACTAGAAATATTACAAACTGATAATACTTTTGTAGTTAAAAGTAGATTAATACGATTCCATTGATCAAATAAGTGAGCTCTATGTCTCCAAGCTTTACAGGATTCTCTTAACGTCTTCCATAATGATGGGTTTGGAAAACATTTACCACAAGCTAGTAGCCATATTTCAAACAAAAAACTTAATACTCTTTCACATAATTGATCGCCGATATCTTCGTTGATTGTTGGTGGTGATAATAAGGAATCATTAATTGAAATTAGAAATAATAAAACACATTCCCATGTATCTTTTTCTAAAATTTCAGAAGTACGAATTACATTTTCCAAAACACGTAATACTCTAATGGCATAGAACAGCTTGTCGATTAATTGTATCCTGTCCTGTAAAAGATAAAATTGCATATATATTAGTGATCAAATAATTCTAAAATCTAAATTAAATATAATAACACAATGCAATCACAAATTCACAAAACAAAATCATCACTGAATCGAAACACTAACACCACTACAAACTTGCCTAAAAATAACTCTTTATATATAATTGTTACCTATGTCCTGGTAGAGAAATGGACAGACTTGAAAAATCATATACATTACTCTTTTTATATTAATTTGTATATAAGTAAAAATCTTTCTTGTTAATATATAATATTTCATAAAAAAAGACTATTTAATTTACCTTCTCCTTTTCTTGGTGTAAATAAATGATATAAATGATTGATCATTTTCCTTGCATAAAAGTTTGGTCTTTCTGCAACTGATTTTGGGACTGAAATCTTTGGTATCGGAGCAAGACATGACATCCATTCACAATAAATACTCACACAATCTTTAATTATTTCATGTTCATTCAATGGAAGACTAAGGCCATAGCAGATAACCTTTATTATTATTAAAAAAAATCAGACGATTAGAATCAAAAACACATTTTGTATTTTATAATTAAATATTACCTGAAGGCACCAATCAACCTCTTTGTCATTATTTAATGTACTTGGTAAAGGTTGATTTGAAATTCCAAGAGTTGATGAAATGTGACGTACAACAGGAACCACAACATCTTTGGCAGCCTCAATTGGAAGTCTATCAAGTACTGAAGATCTAAGATTAGAAGAAGGGTCACCACTAGGTGACAAAGTTGTCCATTCCCAATACATTTTCTAATTTCTTGACAACTTTGAACTTTTTTTGCTGCAAGACAAATATTGTGAAAAAAAGTCCCGTTGACAGCTCACAAAGTTTTCAAAATGATATTTATTCGCGCCATAGAGGCCTTTGACTTTGTTTCATTTTAATATGAAAAGTTTTATTAGTAAAATAAAGGAAACATCACACATTTCTTTTAGAGTTTACAAAAAACAGTTGACTTTGTTTTTTTATTTTTATAACTGTAGGAAGATTCTTGGCATGTTTTACTTACAATATTATAGCAACTTTCTCTATAAATATACACAACAACAATAAAGGATACATATGATGCTCAACAACAACAGTACCCACTGGATGTATGAGCTGCAATATTATAATTTAACTATTAAAATTAATTAAATAAATCACCATCAAACAAAAACAAACATGTATCTTTTAGGAGAATACAGACTAAAAGTTATATAAATCTTTTCTGAAAAGCGTTAAGTATTTTTATAAGGTATATAGTTTTAGAGTTTTAAATATAAATACAAAAGGATCGAGGTCATTTTTTCAATTTTACATAGTAAATTCTTCTTGTAGATCTACAACTTTACAGAGCTCATTTCATTGTTCATATTATAACATATTTTTTTATCTTTTCAACATCATGCAAATACTGTAACTTTTATTAATTTTTTTTAATTTACTTGTTTTAAGATTTATGAATCCTTTGTTTTTTCTTCATAATCGCCTCTTCAACAGCTTTTAATTGACGTAGCAGTTCTTCTCTTCTAACTTTAGATTTACCAGATTCATTTTCATTATTTGAACCACTAGCATCTTTACTATTGCTATTTTCATCACTAATATTTTCTTCGTCATATATATCTTTATTAACTTCAACTTTGACTACTTCTTCTTCTTCATTTCCATCATCATCTTTTTCTGCATCATCATCAGCTAATCGATTAACTTTACTAATTGTTTGATTTTGTGATTTAAGTGTAATTTTGACTTGACTTTTATTAGTACTTGCAGGATTTGGAGGAGAAGGAGTAATAATAGCATTGTTGTTATTATTTCCATTACTATTTGGAGTAGTTGGACTTTCATCTTTGCTTCCTTCTCTTCTTGCTCTAGTTAAAAGTTTCTTTTCTTCTTCTTGTCCTTTCATCATTTGTTCATATGATCTTTTTCTTTGCTCTTGAGTTTTTCTAATTGAACTTGTAGATGAAGAAGAAGATGATGATGAGCCAGAACGTCTTGCTCTTTTCCATTTTGGACTTTTAGATCTTGATCTGGATGATGCAGAAGACGATGATGAGGAAGATGATGATGAAGAATCAGAGCTTGAGCTTGACCATGATCTTTTTTGTTGTCTATTATTTGTTCTATCTCTTCCTCTGCCACTACCACGAAAACCTCCACCTCTTTGATATTTATAATCTAGACCTGACTCGAGTCGAGAATTTCCTTTATGAGAGATAAAAGAAAGAATAACAATAAGTAATTTACATTAGCTTAGCTAGTATAATGAACATTTTATCAATCATATACCTGGTTGTTGATTGTGATGACTACTATTTGGTGCATGATGCCTACTAGAAGAGTATCTATTATTATCTCTCTCAGGTTCTGGAGGTGGTGGAGCAACTCTTGTTGGTCTATCTTCATCAAAATCAGCCATTGGTGGAGCTATTCTTACTTTTGGTGGTCCACCACCTGGACGAGAAGAAGAAGAATGTGGATGATGTGAATGTAATGGTGGAGCTTGACGTAATCTTCCTCCTCCTCCAACAACTGGTGGTGGTGATAAAGGCTTTCTACGATGATGAAGTTGTTGTTGACGTGATGATTTAGTTGTTGGTGTTTTATTACCAACATCAGAATCTGATGAACTTGATTCTGAAACACTAGAATTTGATACTGGTTCTTTCTTTGTAATATCACGATCACGACTTGATGGTCCTTTTTTATTTTTTATAGATGATGCTCTCATCCATGGATCATGCCATTCTTCTGCATTTGATGAAGAATGATGAAAATTTCTTCCACCACCACCACCACCACGAGAAGATAAATTATTAACAGGTGGAATATTATTAGAATCCAAGTCATCATCTCTTGGTGGAGCTTCTCGTTGTTTACGACGACCACTATTACTACTTGTACGTAAATGATGAATTTTATCACGAACAAAATTTGGATCAATTTCATTTGACCAATTAATTTCTTCAGCTTCTTCAGCATCTTGTTCTTCACGTAATATTCTTTCAAATGGATCAGGTTCATCAATTTTTTTAGTAATATAATAGTCTTCTTCATTTTCTTTTTCTTCAGTTGCCAAAGTCAAATTCATTTTCTTTTCTTCAAAATCTATATCTGTTTCTTTTCTTATAACTGATTGTTTAATAATTTCTTTAGCATGTCTTAAACCTCTTTCCCACGAAGATTCCATTGTTACAACTATTGCTGGTTCTGATGGAGCATAACCAAGAAGTCCAGGTTTTAATGGTTTATCTTGTGGTTGAACTTGTTGTAAAATTGGTAATGGATCAAACATTTTATATAGACCTTTATCTGTAACACCAGGATGAAGAAATCGACAATTACTTCCCCAAGTACATTGTCCTTTACTAAAAAATCTACATATTGGTTTTGCTGCTTGATCTTTTCTAGAAAATCCATCATCAATATCTTCTATAACTTCTCCTTCTTCAATTACTTCACCATCTTCTAAATCAATATCAATAGCAGCTTTTTCTTTATTATTATTGTTATTATTATTATGAGAATTTTCATCTGGATCATCATCAATTAGTCCTTCCTCTTCTTCTTCATCTTGAATTTCACCTTCATCTTCACTTACTGGAGTTACTGGTGAATCATCTTCACCAAAATCTAAAATTTCTTCACCTTCTTTACTCAACTCCATTTCCATAATGATATTTAAATGTCTTTAACTTTCTAGAAGCCAATAAAGAAGAGAAAGATAAAAGAAACAATAAAACGGTAAATACATCTTCAAAAGTAATAAATACCTATATAAAAAGTTTTTGTACAATCTTTTTTCTAACTTACCAGAGTTGAGCACAAAATCAAATTGTCAGCAATAATTGTCTTATGTTAATTAGTTTTAGAAAGTCAGAAATCTGAAGTATTTTTTCGAAAATCAAAAAAGAATTTTCATCAGTCAAAATTGCAAAAATAATCAGAATGCTGTCTACCCAAGAAGAGCCGAGTATATTTATCTCACATGACTAAAATGGCGGTTTCCTTTCAACGCGGGAATACTTATTTTTCTTGAATTGAGATTGAAAATGCTATCATGAACGTGTTTGGTTATGAAAAAGAAAACAGGAAATATTTAAAGTTTCATATAATAAGGCATATTTATTTAAATAAGTAGTACTATGAGCTACATTTATATATTTCACATTTAGTAAGTAGAGGAAGTTCTAAGTAAGTTGCATTAAATTGCATATATATTTTTTGATCATCTTAAAACTATGGAATAATGATTGAGTTGCTGTTAAAACTTTCAACACAACCACAAAATGCATTTTTTTTAAAAGTAAAACAGTCAAAAGAAGACATTATTATTATAATATTTCACAAAAAAAATTAAGTTGACTTTGTTGCAAAATGCAAATAAATATATTGCCAAAGGATCTAAAATAAAAAAATTGGCAAGAAAGCTCTTCAGTCGTTTTCCATATTTTGTTTTTGTCTTAAATTAATACGTGGTATATCACATATGGAATTGAACTTGATCAGATTTAAGATTCTTCTTCTTTTTTTTTGATAAAATATAGTATATATTGGATTTCTTGTTTTTTTAGACTAGTATATCATTATAGTAGTAGTAGTAGTTTTTTCATTCATAAATATTTTTGTTGAATTCAGGCTTCTTCATTATCATCAATTTGTAAATGAAGATATGGATATTTGTCTCGATCACTTGATACACCTTGTTTTTTGATATTATTATTATTGTATCTTTCACATTTTGTAAGAACAAATGAGATGAAGAAAAATAAAACAAGACAAACAATAGCTACAGCAATNTTTTGATATTATTATTATTGTATCTTTCACATTTTGTAAGAACAAATGAGATGAAGAAAAATAAAACAAGACAAACAATAGCTACAGCAATTGAAACACTCCATACTCCAGACATTCCTAGTAAACTTAGATCACTTCTCATTTGACATTCTTTATGCCAGTCTTTTGGAACTTTTGGTAAAGTTACTTCAATAAACTTTTTCAAGGTACATGGAGATGTTTGAGATTCGCATCCAGGAACATGAAGACTAAATGGATCTTTATCAGTTTCATTCCTATACAAAAGCTGAAAATAAAAAATAAAAAAAAAACATTCAAATTATAATAGATATTTTGTATAAATTATATTTCAATTATCATTTCATCAATACTCATCACAACTCACCTTCACAAAATAATCTTCTGTACTATTTGAAGAAGGATTCCCATGAAGCTCCATAATGATCATTGAAGCATAAGGTGGAGGTATATTATCAAAAACATCTAAAGTATTAAGTAAAGTTGCAACAGTAGTATCATGAGCTGAATACATAAAAAATTTTCTTCTAGCATCTAGTTTTTTTGTTGTTCGTTCCTTCATATTTTCAATCATCATTTTCAAAAGAGGACCACCTTTTAATCGTTTCATTTCTTCAGTATATGACATCATTTTAAAACTAAATCCAGTTAAATCTAGCATATCTTTAGCTGTTGATGTATTTACTAATAGTACTTGTATTGCCCAATCAGGTAAAGTGTAGTTATATAAAAGTTCGATATGTAATGCATCAAAGAGAAAGTCAACACCTTCAGGATCTTTGATTTCTCTACCAGAATGGTTTGATAAGTAGTGATATAAGTCTTGATGTTTTAAATTGATTTCTTTCATGACAAGTGAATTTTTGAGAAATTCTTTATAGAGTTCCTCATATCTTGGGCAAGGTGCATTCATTTTAAGTTTCTGTATTCAAATGAAATTATGACATTCTTTTAGAATCTGATTGTTTTGCTGCAATTACTAAAAACTTACATTGTCCATAGTTATTGGTTCAGCGTGGACTGGAATAGGCTGTTTAAAATTAATATGGAATTAGTGAAACGACAAAGAGAGACAAAAACTTTATACTATCACATACATACCTGCCACTTCAAAGCTGAATTCCATACTTCTCTGTCAGTTATAGGTGGATATAGTCCAGCTAAATTTGACTCAGCACTGGCTAGATAAATTTTGAAAAGTTAGGATTAGATTAGTTAGCATTATATAGGGTAATCAGTTGAAACCAGATAATTACTAGTAGTTTTTATTATAACCACAAAAACAAAACTAATGACAAATCAAATAATAATAAATAATTCACTGATCACTGATTGCTTCTCTTGGAAGTAGAAAGTTAATGTTAATCAAATTCCATCATCTTAAACTAAACATAAAACTTACACCTCTGACTCAATATCACCATCAGAAGACTGTCAAAGAAATTAAATATTAGTCATTAACTTACTTTAGAATATTTTATTTTAAAGTACCTCAGTGAAAATTCACAACACACTCTTCAAAATGAAGACTTTTGGTCTAAGAGTTGTTTTTAAATTCTCAATAAATGATTTCAACAACTTCAGTCGGTCAAACCAATTGACAACTATGATTTCACTATCCATTTTAAACTAATTTAAAAGATCTTTGTGAAGCAATCAAAAGTCGCGTCAAGTCCAATGTGGCGTCTTACCAAGTG
>VCNE01002643.1:0-11635 GCA_009869805.1 Oncopodura yosiiana
AAAGAGACTTTTCTTCTTCCTCCTTGTCGCCAGTTTTTAAGTAAAAGTTAAAATGTACAAGTCGATATATTATTAGAGTACAAAATTAGTGGATAAAAGTTGAAGGGTGAGAGAGAAGAGTTAAAACAAAAAAAGAATTGTTGCCGCATTGTCTCAAAGACAGTCAAAAGACTTGTCAACTGAAAGCCTAGTCTTGTTAGTTTCTACTTTGTATGATCAATCAAAAACCATAAAAAACTATAAATATATATATATATATATCTTATATAACTCTTAGAGACTAGGATCAAGTACCCCCCACAAAATGTGAAGACATGCTAGGCGCGATACAATTTTTCCAAGTCACAATCAAATCACTGCCACATCAATCTAAAATGCATTTATTATACTCTGAATATATAAATGACCAAATGAACTCTGAGGTCGTTATCAACTCTTCAAGAATAAATTTATTTACAATTCTTCATAGAACTAGCAGAGAAAAGTATATATATATATATAGTATGCTAACAAGAACATTGAACAGGACAATAAATGACTAAAAGAAAATCTAAGAGTCAGAGAAAACAAACAACAAGAACAACATTATGTACAATGGATTACAATAAGACAACATGACACATTAACATTAAGGGTGTATGAATTGTGTACTTACAACAATATATATAGCTGTTTATAATAAGCCAAACAAACACATTAGCATTCAACTATTATAACACAACAGTTACCATTTAAGAAAGAGAAAATAAGAAGAGGATATTATAATGTGATGTATATTTTGGTTTTGTTTTAGGTCTCATCAAATTGACTTTGTTTAAGGTTCTTATATATACAAAAATCTGTTGTTGTCTCTCTTCTTGTACTTTATGTAGTGTTGAGAGACCATAAAAATGTACAATTGTTGTAACAACTCGATTTTCTTCTCAAAACTATTTTGAATGATATACTGCTGCTGTACTTGAGGAAAAGGATGAGACATATGTATAGACTTGGTACAGTTTCTAAAAACGACTTGTTGACAAACATGTTGCACTCCCTTTTCTTTCCTTCATTAACTACACATTACCATTAGCCCTATTTATTTGCACTTTACTTCGTCTTATGTATTTAGCTCTCTCTATCTCTCCCTTTTGTTTCTCTCAACTAATGTCATGTACCATAGAGTAAATGGATCTGAAATAATCAGTAGTAGCATTAGTATAGCCTCAAAAATATTTACAAAACTTCCAAAACAACATTTGTCCCAAAAATGTTTGATGTCTTGTTTTGAGGCAAAAAGACATTAGAGCTTCTTCACTGATTTCTCTCACGACGTTCTCTCAACATAAGGAATTTTAACATTCGTCTCTTTTTCCTCCCTAAAAGTCAAATTCTTCTTATCTGTCTCGTTCTAATGGTTTTAAGGGAAATATTTTGTAAAGTCAATAATGTACAAAACAATTTCTGTAGTAGCTCCAGTTTATTAGTTTTATGATATATTCGTCTTCTTATTATTCTACATTGAGCTAAAAGTTGACACTCACTTCCAACTTTGAGATAGATATGATAAGTGATATATATGTATATATATGTACTCTAGAGTCATCATGTATACCACATATGGCGTAAACATCCTCGATTACATGGTTCAAGTGAAAAGGTCGTCGTTTCGGAAGACGAAGAAAACTGCCTGTGAGAAACTTGTCCTCAGATTACTTTTTAAATATTATCTTAATCTTCCCAAATATTGTGAGTAATGATAGATATGATGTGATAAGATGAGTAAGTAACTAGAGTTAAACTGCCTTCCTTCCAAAACTACAAAATGTCTCAATGCCTTAGTTCTAGAAACTAAAGAGCCCATAAGGGACATTAAAAGTTTAAGTTGCTCTAGTAGAAGAAAATGAGAGAATGGCATCAGATGTACAGTTAGTTATCCATTATACAACAATGTGGTCTTTCTACTAATCCTATCTATCTATGCTATATATACAATAACAGTCGTTAATCTACAGTAAAACACTGAAGAGGACATTTATATACTAAGGAAAAAGACAAGACAAGATTGTTTCTCAAAATTGAAGATTTACGAAGGGATTTGTTTCTACTCGAGTGAATGAGATAGAGAATGGAGAAGAGCTGAGCAGCTAAAGAACCAAAAGTTAAGAGAGAAAGAAGCACTTGATAATATCGAAAAAGATATGATCGAAACTAAATCGAAAATTTATATGATCGAAAGTATGAAATTATCTAATCAAGTTTCGATCTGAAGTACGATGTGATCGAATTTGCATAATAGATCGAAAACAGATATGATTAGAAAGTATATCATCAATATCATCGAAATTCGGTTGATCAAAATTGTACATTAGATAGATCGAAAATCAATGAAAGCATAATATAATCAAAACCAGATTCGATCAAAAAATTTATATAAAGTTTCGATCAACTTCCTTTCGATCAGTTCTTTTTCGATACTATTGCATGTAATCTAAAGCAGAGCAAGAGAGCAACACACAACACTTCCTCACTTCTTCGTCTTCTCTTCTAACCCGAGAAAATGTAAAGACCACACCCAGGGCTAACGCATGGAGTCGTGGACACTCATTAGTACTTCTAGATTGAGACACTAGATACTTCAGGGACACTTCTAATGGCTAAACCTTGTTCTTTTTTCCTTCTTTTTCTTTATATAACCCAGCTTTTTCATCTGTCTCCACATCTCCTCTCTTCTTCTCTATATAATATGTTACATGTCGCTGTAGTTCTGTTCCAAAAACTTCTCTCTCTCTCTCTCGTTGTCGTTCACTGCACACCCGAGAACGCAATGACATCCATTTACTTCTTACTCTGACATCCACAACTAATCACAACCCAATCAAAAATATTTTTTTTCTTCACTCTATATACAACCGAGAAAAGTGTATATATACTGTTGCTGACAACAAGAGAGAGAGACAAAAGACAACGAGAACGACGACATTATGTTTCTCATGTTGTGTTTCAATGTTTAGAGAAGAAGAAAAAGGGGACATACAACATATCGTATCTCAAATGAAATAGATGTCCAACTAATAATGCTACAGATATTGCTATGTGAGAACTGTAAAAGTGTACAACAATCTGTAACGTTATATCTCTCTACTTATCCATTTACTCTTACAGTCTTGCCCTTCAATAATTCTTCCAATTACTTTCAAAATAAAACAAATACATTTTTGAAGAAAACCTTTCAATTTTCCCAATAGCTCTCTTGCCATTTTATAAGACATAGAACATCTGACGATTGGAAAGAGAGTACTTAGTCGTTTATTTTATTATGAGCCCTTAAGTATGTAACAATAGGCTAAGCTAATCAACAAGATTTCAAGTGTCGTGCAACGAAACAACTTAGTTTATAGAAAAAAGGACTCAAGAGCATAAGATGATGATACTAGTTATTATTATATTAAGGGGAAAAGAGTAACAGACATGAATTCAACCCAATTATATCAATATGGTCTACGCTTCAAATAACCCTATAATAATCAAATAATAGGAAAACATTTTCATTGTCTCATCTATACTCCACCCTAGCAAAGTTGATTTTTAACCCTTTTCTCTACTTTTGATATAATTAAAAAGGCTCACTAACTAAGAACACTAAAATAGTCTTGAAGGCATTTTTTTATAATAAAATGATGCTAGTGAGCTATTTCAGCTTATTACTCTCAAAATGTTTGAACCATTTTATTATAGATTTGGAGAGCAGAGATAGAAAATTCTTTTATTTCCGATGCTAATGAAAAGAGAATTGTATAACTAGTCGTCGTCACTCGAAACAAAATTTATGCCTTGAAGCCGCAATTTAATAAGAAGATGCTTTTAACATTTTAAAATTCCTAGTTTTATATTCTTCTTCTTCTATTTCTCCCCTTCGGCTTAGATTTGACAATTACCAATTATAATTTAACACACCTGTCAATAAAATACCGTGCGCCAAGTGTAATAAATGGTGGTTTGGTTTTCTATGTAAGTCTCAGTCGCCGTGTCGTTTTATATATTCTCTATACATAATATTTTCCCCTTTCATTAGCCATAGACAAAAGAGTTAAGGTTGCCAACTGTAAATGGTGATGTGGTAGACCACTTAGCTCACACTTTTATTGAGCCTCCAATAACCAAGAATGATTTATGTATTTACTTTAGTTCCATGTTTGGAGCTCTACAAAGATCTTCATCTAGAATTTTACCTATTGATTGCTTCTTTTAACTGCCTCTAAATATAATACCCTAATATAATTCCGTGTCTTAAAAATGTTCATTTAAGCTATCATCAGTTTGAATCAAAAAGTCTACAGTTTTTTTTATTTTATGACGTTTTATTATTATTATTATTACGTAGGAAAAAATACTAGAGAAAAAGGAAAAGGATTTAATATAAATTACTTCTAGACATATCCTCAAACTAATTCTGAAGAGAAATTGGTTACGTATGCATATCATGTTGAATATTTTGAAGCAAGTAGACACTTATTTTGATGGTTTATAGACATGTGCCTTAGATTTAGAAACTCAATTAAGTTATCAAGAGAAAGAATCAGAAACATGTAAAAAATATTCTGAGAGACTTGTACCTCTCCTCTTGTTAATTCTATAAAACATGCAATGCTAAGAACATAAGGCGAGTTCTAATAATGTTCTAAAAATGATACATATATATATCTACGACTAATATATGCAATGCAATTGAATGTTATATTGTACATATATAAAAAAGGAGCAATTGTAATTGTCCTTCTAAGAGAGAGAGAGACTCTACTTACAAGTTATGTGTACATGTATAAATTAAAATGTATGTAGACGAAGTATATATATATTCTATTAGAAGTGGAAGTCATAAAAGTTTTTACTTGAGTGCGTAACAAATACTTGAGCTAAGGTCAGTATAGTAGTAATACTTGTTATATTTTACACCTATAACTAGAGTCATTATAAAAATTCAGATTCTTAATTCTCTTCGAGAGAGTGCAAAATAAAAAATTAAAGAAGAAAAAAATAAGCAAGTAGACAACCATTACAATTTACAATGCATAATATTATAATGGATGTAATGTAAAAGTATATATATATATAAAAGTTGGCAAAGAAATTCTTGTTGCAGATGAACAACTTTGTTGTAATTCTCTTACTTTGCATATTAAAAGATAAAGTGTGGTACTTTTTTTATTTTATTCTTGTATATGTGGGATCGAGTTACATTTTATCTTGGCTTAGATTTGTTGTACAATGTCAAGATTTGTATATAAAGAGAATGAATGAGAGAGACAGATACAGACATTAAAAGAGCAGAAAGCTAATTTATGTCATGTGTGTCATACTCTTAGAAGGCTGACATAAAAATTATTAAAGAATTATTGAGCTATGGTTGTAAATTATAAAATTCCTGTGACTTGACTTACTCACGCATCATTGTAAATTTTCGTCCTTGTGACAAAACTCTCTCTCTATAAGAGAACTCATATAGTTTCCTCAGTAAAATGAAGAGATCAAGAGCGTTCATCATCTCTCACAATATATTCCTCTTTTGTCCAACAGTAGCAGAGGAACAAAAACAAAAAACATAAGGGGGTAGAAAATTTGAAAGTCTAATCTCTACAAACATGCAAGAATATAAGCAACAATGAAACAGTGACAAACACATGTTACACAAAAAAATCAAATTTGTTATCTTGCTCTAACTAACTTCCTTCTGACTTCTGTTTTACATTTTTGTTGGCAAATAATTCAATTGTTAGTAATAATCAGAGTGAGAGAGAGATGCGGCTAAGCTAAGGTGTTATAAAGTAATCTCAAAAGTCAAAAGAAAACAAAACTTCAAATTTGACGTTGACGTGAATGTATATAGAGTTGTTAGCCTGAAGCATTATAAAAGAAGATTAAAAGGTCGAATTGAACAGAGTGGGCAGTTTTTTTTTGTAATTCAAATTGTTGTTGGTGGAGATTTGATTTTCGTTACACTTACTTATTAGTATATACTTTCAAAACTAATGTCGAGAGCTACTGTATATGGCATTGCTATTGAAAATTGCCTTTGCTCCACTTGACTACTTGAACTACACACTTGTTTTCGCATCAACTTGTTTTTTTCTTCACTAATATGCTCAAGAAGAGAGAGAGATAGGCTCTAAAAATTGAGATGAGAGATTCTTCAATATGTACTTACAACCTTTGTACAACTGTACATGGTACTAAGCTCAAGTTTTATATGACTCGTTCTACATTACAAGCTACATGCTATAAAATCCTTGCAAAACAAAACTTTATACTAGAAAAAAAAAGTTTTGTGATTTGAAAAGAACATAGAGCTTGTTATGTTATGCACATTTTGTTCACTCTCCTTATAAAGACATTGACATTGAGATTTTTTTTAGATTGGCAATTTCATCTGTGCAATTTACCAAAAAACTTTTCTACGTAGGGAGAAGAGACGAAAATTATAGTATAAAAAGTTTTTTTTCTTATACTTACATTATACTCATATACAAGTTCAGGCTTATAGAGAGCTCTTTCTCGCTAAATGAAATGTGACTTGACTCTCATTTTGGTGTAAAGTGAGAGAGATGATATGTAGACTGAAGAGTCTTTAGGGAATGTACAATTAAGACTGAGTAGCAATGCCAAAGGTTGGTTTAGTGATGATGAAGAGAGAGAGCAAAGCTTTTGTCATCACTAGAGAATTGTTCAGAGAGAGAAAGTGAGAGAGACAGTAGAGTTCGGATTATTGATTAAGGGGGAGGAATAATGAAAAGATAATGAAGCTCTCTCTCGGTTACTTTTGGGTTTTTGGGATCGCTGCTCTTTTAGGGAGAAAAGACTGAATCACAAGTGTTAGTCTGTTAGACACATCATTTCATTGTTCATTGTGAAAGTCTCTCTCTCTCAACTTTCTATATTTAGACATCTCTCTCTTTTCTTCTTTGGTGAAAGAGAGGCTCATGTTTTATGACCCAGAGAATAAGATTCAGATTTCAAAACTGTAAAATGTACATCTCATTTTAATTTCTGATTAATAAGGACTGACATTTTGAGAGTTCAAAATTAATATTTTTTCTAAAATCTAGAGTCATAAAACTTGAGTCTCTCTCCTCATGAGTCTCATTTCAGATTCACAATAACAACTTGAGAAGAGAGAGGGGCCATACTGCTAAAGTCTTTTTACTCTCTACTGATTTTGACTTTCATCCCTAAAAGAGATTATTTACACAGCCCTCTACTATTATTATTACTCTTCTCTTCTCTTTCTTTCTCTCTCTCTCTCTCTCAATAAAGTGAGAAAGTGGCAATGATGATGATGAATCCAAATCTCTGCTCATCACACATATCATTTTAGCTCACGTCAGTTTTGTGTACATAACGGAGCTGATGTAGATTTAATGTTAGACTTCCTATGCACTTCCGATTCTCTTTCTCTCTCTCTCGGCCCTTCAACTCTTACTACGCTCATTGTTTATTATACATTATTAGTGATGACGTCTTGTATTCATTTTCCAGTTGACACTATTCCATATTGCTCATTGTATTTAGTTTTTAGTTCTGTTTCTAAGTTTGAGAGACTGAGTGAGTCCGGAAAACCAAAAGTCCGCTGCGGGGAGTTCTTCGTGACTTCATTCTATTGTCTCAAAGTCAAAAACTGTGAACACTGTGGCCACCAACAAGAGAAGACAGTGTCGTGTCGCCTTCATACATTGTTAATAAATCAAATGCTGTATTTCTGTTGGAGACTATCAACCATTTACATCTGACTGAGAGAGAAAAGCAACAATGGAATGCTCATCATATGTAGAAGATGAAATCAAGATCAGAAGAAGTTGTGTTTTACATATTATGATTATTGTTTATTCAATAACCAACATTTGAATACATTATAAACACGCGTCTCTCTTTTGCAGATATAGAAAATAAAAGGAAAAGATTAGCTGACTATTATAATACAAGACGTATAAATCATCATCCATTTTGGTTAATTGTTTGTAAATTAGTCACTTTGCTCATCACCATATAAAGCTTATATAAAGAAAAAAGTGAGTAGCCCATTGGAAGTATAGAACATAAAATTTATATCTTGTTGTACATGTCGTTTACACACACATATTATCAATTGCACATTATGTATACTTCTTCTAACTGTCTTTTACTCATGTTCAAATTGTGAGTACATTTTATTAAAATGCACAATCATAAATCCTCTTCACTAGACTTTTTAATAACGTAGGAAAAAACATTATATGCAGAAGCAGTGAAGGAGGAGTTGCTGCATTCAAAAAACAAACACTTGAGAATTGTGAATACAAATGAAAACATTTCTCTCTTTGACATTATTCCTCTTTGGAAACAATGGTACATTTTGTCTGCAACATTTGCATTTTTCCTCGCCTACTTTGACTTCAACTTCATTCAGTGACAAATGGTTTCAACTTTCAATGGCCAAATAAAAAATGTAAAGAGGGGAATTGAATAAAATGCAGAGAGAAGGGAAGAAGAAAACCAAAATCTAAAACCTAATATTGTGCTCCAACACACACACCTACTATAAACTTATACTTTTTAATGCCAATAAAGTTTTCTGTGTGCAATATGCAATATAGTTATTTCGGCATATATCAAAATGTAAATGAAGTCTTTGAAAGAGAGAAAGTGTGAAGTGAATGCTACTGCTCACTTTACAGTTTACACAAAAATATAGAGATGAAACATGAAATTGAAACTCACTTTAAAAAAAGGGTTCACTTTTATGCTATTGATAATCAATCTGTCTCACTCATATGGCTCTCCACTTTAAAAAGAGAAAAATATATTAGTTTGATTTGGCATTTTACAATTGAGTGAAAATGAAACGTGTGTTATATAGTTAGAGAGAGAGAGAGATGTTATTAGATTTGATTTGTTGAAAAGCATAAAGGGTGTGAGCATGATATTAGAATTTAAATGTAACTAATATGTAACAGTGGTTGAAGAAAAACTTTAAAAGTTTGACAATATTGCGTGCAAAGTGTGAAACATTGAGAGAGAGAGAGAATTGAAACATATTTTTATGTAGATAACAGAAGCATAGAGTCTGTAGAAGAGGTGACATGTTAATATTTTATTATATAATTTTATACAATAGAAAAGTTGTGTAGTGGTATAAAAGAAGTAGTCAAGTTTTTTTTCAACTCAGCAGCTGAAAACTGTGAAAAACATTTTTAATATCGTGACAACATTTGGATTTGATATCAACAGCATTTGATCAACTTCACACATATAAGGACTTTATATTTCTTCTCTCTCTCTTTCTCTCTCGTCTCTACATTTGTATGTGGTAGAGTTAAATTGCAAATAAACATTTTGGTTCACTATGAAAATAATGTTGAACACAATCAAAAGAAGTTCTGTAGCATATGTCTCTTCTCTACTATTTTTTAATAACTTTAATAGATGCCGAGTAAAGTACAAAAAAACTTTTTAATTTGATCATTTGACTTTTTCCTTGACTCTAAAAGGGAAAGCTCTATCCTTTCGTGTTGTCGTCACCTCATTATTAAAACTGCTGGAAACCTGAATCAAATTACTAGGAATCTTATATACTCACTTTCTACGCCAGAACTCAGCTTGTACTTTTCCCCAAAATATTAATATTTTATCATTTTTTCCTACATGCACTTTTCAGAAACTTGCATTATTCAACTCAACTTCTTTCATAGAATTTTACTACGATTCTCAAATTCCTAATGTCCTTAGAGACATTAGTGGCGGTCAAGACTCTCTTTTAGAGAAACAAGATTGGAGGAAAATGGACAATTGTAAAATATTCATGTAAACTTTTTAAGAGCTTTTACTCCACCGAGGATTTTATGACATGTTCTATGTACTACCAAACTACTCGTGTAAAATGGATTTCGCAGTAAAAGTAGTAGTAGTCGTCGTCATAAGACGACAACCATAAGCTAAACAAGTACATATCTTATGTTGTTGAGTCTACTAGTGACACTATCATCATCCTCGTTTCGGCACATACAAACTTTTCCGAGAATTCAATTTTGTTTTATAGACATTAATGTTCTCTAGCATTGCCACATACACTCTATATCGATCTCTCACGACTTGAATGACTTATACAAGTCGTCGTATCCTCATAAAACACGATAGTGATGTACGTAAAGAAAATACACAGATACTAATTTATTTAATGGATCTTGCATTATTTGCCCACAACATTCCTTGAAGAAAACATCATACGACCTACAGAGTTGTTGTTGCTGTATATATATATATACGCTAATGTCATATAGAAAGAGAATAAGGTCGTTCCTATAAATATTTCTTCCACCTCCACAACTTCTCGTGATAAATTGCATTATCCATATTACGTAGTTTATTATACCATGTTTTTGAGGAAATTGTACCGCATTTTGATATGGCTATGACTAATATTTACATTTATAGTAATGTTCTAATGCTACTTGGATTAGTTAGATTAAAAAAGCCTTGTTACCTTTCCACATCATTGAATAGGATCAACAATTTTTGTGACATTTTCATTTTTTTCTTCTTCTTCTTCCAAATCCTACACGAGAATTTTGCATGCTAATTATACATTAATGCTCTCAATAGAAATTTGATAAGGGAACTAACAACAGTTGAAATGGCATTTGAAACGGAAACGTAGAGTCACCATGCAATAGTGTGTATCTCTGCTTCTTCTTCATGCTATGTGCTCAAAAAATGTTTTCATGATAAATAATTCAATGTATATGTAAATTATATATACAAGGTTTTTTAGAATTTTTCAAGCTTGACTTGAGCTCATGTTGTCGATATGTTGATACCATTATGCCTGTACATAATACATTATAAAAATTTCCTTTTCAGTATAAAGTGTAATTCTAAGAAGTAAGAAAAAAAGCATAGCGTTTTTTCCCTTCATCGATTTTCTAAAAGTCTCTGGGCTATTGATACCTATTATTACTATCAACATCAACTCCCAGAGTTTCATATCTAAATCTATTTTTTCTATGAAAAAAGTATAAACATATATGTCTATATGTATAGTATAGTAGTAAAAGCAACAGAAGCATTTTCTTCTTCCTATCTTCATGTAAGTACTAGTAAAGGAGCAAGTATACAAGACATGTGTCAAGTCAAGGAACATTTTTTCCTTAGTATCTCCAACTCGAACAACAATGTTTAATACACACTATTCAACATTCTTCATAGTTAGTTTTATCATAGGAGCAAAATGGTTACAACGACTACTGTGAAAAAGCATATGTAGCGTAGAGGATATGATAAGAGAAGAAGAGAGTTACATAATGATATCAGCAAAAAGAAAGATTTATGAACTGAAATGTCTGTGAGTATCATATCAAAATACTGCGAAAAAATAGAGATACGCAACGTAATATATATCTCAACTACATCATTTTAGTGCGTATATAGCATACTAGTGGCCTGTGTTGTCTACGCCAACAATTAAATGAATCAGACGATAACGTTAGAGCCGAAACCTATTTTTTAATTACAAAAGCAAACAGCAGTGGCAAGAAAAAGTAATCATCATACACATAAAACTGATAAAACCCTTGACATGAATTCATCGCGCTCATGTTCTACTCTTAAACATAGACTAATGCAAATA
>VCNE01002646.1:0-23500 GCA_009869805.1 Oncopodura yosiiana
AGTTGAGGAATATGGCAGAAATGTTGGAAACTAATGGGCTATGATGATGTATTATGAAAGTAGACCTAAAAATGATGATAATGAGCTTAAGAGGAATTGGAAGATCTTAAGCAATGGACGACTTGAAGCTACGCATCATTTCGTCCAATGCCCTTGAGATAATTGCAATTGGAATAAGACAGAGTTGGTTCAAAGTTTTTTGAGCAAGGTAGACATTTTATGACTACCGTAAAACTTGAGACAGTAGCCAAGGACTTTAAAAAATGTTGATGTTTGCCATTAGCTCTAAGCTATCCTAAGCACAAGACAATAGCCCACAACAGAGTCTTTCTCCTTTAGAGCTCAGGCCCATTGGCCCACATTGAACAGAGTTGGGAAGCAGAGACTGAGCTTTTTTTATACTCTACACTCTTGCACCTCTATAGCCAAATCTTAAGTAGTAGTGGCTAAAGAAATTAGAACTGGAGGCTTTAGTGCAAGTTTTACGGTGGAGTTAGCAACATTGTATATTTTATTGCAGTTACCTAAGTGTACAATGTACATATTTTACATTAACATGAAAAGAAGAAATGATGGAACTTCTTGACTGGTTTTGGTTTGCCTCTAAAAATTCTATCTACTAATCTTTTTCATACATTGTATAAATACTAACCTATGTGTGTGTAAAGTGTATCTTCTTACAACATTGTGTAATCTAAATAGGTTCTGTCATGCCATTTGCTCTATGATATCAAAAGATATGTATACAACACACAATATATGCATTCAATATAAAATGAAAGCAGAAAACGCAGCAGGAGCAAGTTTAGAAGGACGAATTGAGAAGAAGTGCATTTTTCCCTTTTTCCTCTTATATAAAATTATCCAACATATATATATTGCAAATTGCAACCAACTTTAGACTAGAGTATGACATGGCATCTATATACAACATGTATAAAATACAAGTCTGAAATACATATCATGATCGCACAGTGTACTATGTGCGTGCGCGTATAGATATATTGTAAGTAGAGTGATGCAGAAAATGACCATGGAATGAGAGAGAGAACCACCAACGAGTCAACACGAGTAGATTTTTTGCTAAATAGAATAGAGGAATGTGCATACTGCAAAATTTTCTGCGAGTGTGTATAAAAAATATAAAATTGTATATTGGCTACGATATACAACTGCATATATATAAACTCATATGTGTGTGTATAGTGCGAAAATATTAGCTTAGCAAAACATTACGTAGCTTATATAGAAGAGCATATGAATTTATATTGAAATTAATGCTAATGAATAAGAGAAGAAGTTCATGTCATGGCTATATATATAGATATATTCTTTGCTGAGAGTTTTGTTCTTAACTATACTATATGGTTCTATCTAGAGTCGCGTATATATAGATATATGAAAGATATATATAAGGATATATATATATGTACGTAAGGTGATCTTTAAATGCGTCGTATTTAGATTATACGACTTGTTACATAAGCTAATGATGCGTAAGACGTAACTTGTTTAACTTAATGAGATGAGATATTGTACATAGCTGTGTATATATTCGTTACACATTATGAGTCAGTGATTTATTTTTTACATCATCATTACTATACATAAGAAGAGATTAAGAGTATAATGCTAAGCTTCATCTTCTGGTTGACACATGAGTACATCAGGGCTAAAGACTTGACCTTTGGCACAATTGTATTTGTAAGGAATGCCTTCATTGCAAGTGTAGAATTTCCGTGGTTGAGTAGCGTCATTAAAGTTTTCAGAATTTCGGCCAAAGCAAACTACGATAATAAGATTCCTTAAGGGCTAGCAACTAAATCCCATATTAGACTGGAGAATTTCTTACAATCACTTGGAGTAAGATTATCAGCTATGACTCTAAGGAGAAGTCATGGTTTTACAAATCTACAGCCTATCGAGTAATTTGCTATCCTTAGTTATAAATGATTTTTTTACTAAGGAGTAAGGATAGCAAATTACTATGATAGGCTGTAGATTTGTATGCCTTGACTTCTCTTTAGAGTTATAGCTGATAATCTTAGTCCAAGTGATTGTAAAAAATTCTCCAGTCTAACATGGAACTTTAGTTACTAAATGTATAGTGAAGTAGTCCTTTATTTCTAATATACCTGTACAACTTCTTGCTACTGTAGGATGAACACATTGCTTATGAAAAGGGTCATAGAGCGTATTGCCTAAACACTCAATTAGCAGGGGCCGCTCATTTTGCTCAGCACAGAAAATAAATTTATTGCAGATGCCTCTAGGATGAGGAAACGAATCTAAAATAATCCAAAGAAGAAATAAGTACTAAAAGAAATTAAAGCTCAATTAAAAGTTTGTACCAGCGTAAGGACACTTTTTCTCTGAGAGCCAATAATACTCTTCATGAAATGATGACACTTCATTAAGAACATCAAATGACGATGACAGTGAAGAAACTTGCTCGATCTTAGTACGAGTGTCACTAACTGGAGCGACATTGCTACTAATTTCATTTGCTCGTCCAATTGACACTGTGGTTTCTGTAGTCGTTGTCGTTTCTTCAACAAGAAGTGAAGGATCAGAGCTAGCATCACAGAGTCCCATGTAACTGTCATTGCAAGGATAAAATCCAACGTCGGATGTTCGACCTAATGTATTGTATACGACGCCTGAGTAGTCGTAAGCAAGACATTTGCCTGGAGAAAAAAAATTATTATCAAGAAAAATTAAAATGTCCAGGGTCTTAGGGTTAAAGGAATACCATTATCAAATCGATCAACGTTATGACCCCAAGTTAAAACATTCCAAACACTTCGACCTATGTAGTCAGTACATTTTGCTGGTGTTTTCATTACAACAAACATGAGCCAAACTTGACTTGCATTTTGACATTTGGACTCGCCGAAAGTCCAAATTTATCGACCTATGTAGTCAGTGCATTTTGCTGGAGTTTTCATTACAACAAACATGAGCCAAACTTGACTTGCATTTTGACATTTGGACTCGCCGAAAGTCCAAATTTTTTTGGTTGACTCTGTGGAAATGTACATTAAAAATGGTTTACTAAGAGTTATAATTTAGTTATATTAAGCTAACGAAAAGAGTTTATGAGAACCAGAGTCAAATTGCTGCTTGAGTAAATTATTAACTTTCTCTACTTCCGAGTAGGATTTAATAGCAGCAAGGTCCATCCCATATTTTTCACAACCTTCTTTACTTCCTGTCCATGACGTCTAAATAAAAGAATACCTAAATGACATTACACAATTAAGACTCAAAAAATGAATGTAACAACTTTAGGGAGATAGACGAAATAATTAGTTCCTGATAGCCGTTTGAAATCTGTGTTGTCTTGTATAGATTGGCTGCCAACTAGACTTGTAAATGTTAGTAAATAAATTATAGATATGAGGTTTATGGAGAACTGTACTAATTTTAATTTATTAAGTGACATTTTATAAAAATATTAAAACTAGGGATGCTAAAGGATGAGTGTTATATGCAACGACTCTTATGATCAAGTAATGCCAATTCATTTCATATTATGTATTCATAAAACAATTTATGGGAATTTAGGTCATTAAGTTTTGTCAACTTCCGTATATGCAATTAAATAGAAGTCATAAAGGCCCACGTGGCTCATTTGTTGGCTTTTAAAATTGTGGTCCAAGAAATGATTTGGAGACATTGGGAATTTTGCATGGAGGCCACAACAACCGTTACTACAACAATCACCAAAAATGCTATGCATAAACTCTGCGACAAATGGAAGTGAGCTCAATGTTGCCCATTTGAAATGGAGAAAAGTTTTATGTTTACAAACAGAAGACTTTCACTTGTTGTCCTTTTAAAAAACTTTTACTTTCATTGGCTCTTAATTAACTTATTTCCCATGTGTGTGATTTAATTAATTTAATTAAACTAACAACTACTAATCTAAAGTCTACTGTGACCTGTGAGTGACAAGAAATAATGTCACAGTCAGCTAAACCTCCGTTTTATTGGAAAGGTAATATATTATGATTATATTTAATTAATATTACTAATTAGTACAATTGGTTCATTAGTATTGTTGTTGCTTTTTAAGTTTATAATGCTTCTAATTATTTCTGGCTATAGGTAAATATGAACCGTGACGATTAATGACAACAAATGACGCGATGTCAACAATATATCTTTTGCAAGATTTTTTAGTTGGTGACATTGCCACTATTATTTTTTGTATGACGTAGACCTTGAGCATTGTCATTCCTTTACAACACTTTACATTTTTTCCCTTTTCCAGATTAGTTGTGTTTATATATACTCTGGACAAAGTTGTTGGTTATAAATATTGAATTATTGATTTTATGCTTACCCTTGCTTTGCCTTGCTTTCTTCAAATCACGACCACAATCATCAAGAGTTGAGTAATCAATTCCTTTTTTCTTGAATGAAGGTGATGTGATGATAAGAAATCACGACATGACATTTCCAGCAATGTCAATATAAAGCTTCAGCTATTTTGCCCTACTTTTACTTACTTCCTTTTTTATAGTTTCTTTTTAGCTGATTGCCTAGAACATTTTTATTTTAGTATTTTAGTCTTATTTCTACCTCCGACAATCTAACAGCAATTTATTCTACTACGTTGATTGTTGATTAATATTATTGTTTTTCTGTTGATTTTTTTCTAGTGCCTGCTCAAGAGAAGAATCATATGCAAGAGAATTACAAACGAATTCGACAAATTGGCTCACAGTCTCAACTTCAAATTAACAAACGAGCACCAATGAAAGCCAACTTTATTCCTGGTGTCACCAAAAATCCGAAATATGATCATGTTCCTTCGAAAGTTTTTGATTATCAAAAGGTAACTAATTAACGATTTAATTCCTTTATCAACATATAAATAATAATTAACTATTTTCTTATTTCTCCACCACAGAAATCTTCAGAAGTCAACAATGGCACCATGAACGGCAAACTTTACCAGAGAGATTCATCATCATCATTACTTCCCAACAAATACAAACAACAACAGGTCAGTGCCAATAATGGTGTTGGTTACTATGAACCAGAAATGTCAAGATCAAGAACAAATATGTCTAACAACATGGGCTCTGCAACTCGTTTATCTCGTAGCACAACAGATCTATCTTATGGTGGTGGTTCAAGAAATATTAATAAAACTAGTGCCAACAATACTAAAAAGTCATCGTCATCACTTCGTCCAACAATTCTTCGTCATACTCCACAACCAGAGTATATTACTCAAGAATCAGTTTACAAATGGGGTGGTGGAGGTTCAGAAACACCAGCATATCAATATCCAGTAATGAAAAATTCAGAGCAACAACAACATCCAGTTTATCCTCACCAAGTTTGTCATCGTGTAGAGTATTTACCCTGTGATGGAATTTGTGCTGAAGAAACTTTGCAAGTAGAAAATAACCCTGATAGTGGTCGCTCATCATCTTCATGTCGAACATCTCGTGGTTGTAATACTGAAGAAACTCGCATCGTTGAAGATTTACGAAGAAGTACAACAAGTTTACGTCGAAGTGTTAGCTGTGAGCATCGCCTGGGTTTTGAAGAAGAAAATGGACAACATGATGATGGTGATGGACAAGAATTAGATGAAAGTGGAGATTTGTATGAAGAGATTGTTCGTGTTAATCCAAATCAGCCAAAGTCTAGAGGAGTATTAACATTACCATCATCAAATCGTCCACCAGCTGGACTTTCCTCATCATCAAAATTTAATGGTGGTGGAGATTATTATGGAGAAGAAGAGAAATCAACACAAATTGGATTTGGACGACGATGCTTGGTGACTGGACAGCCTAAAACTAGTGCAAGTATTGCATCAATACTTCAACAGCAAAATGTCGTTCAAGAGCAAAGAAAACCAAATGGTATTATGAAAAATAACAACCCGGTGACTACTAATAATTTGCCTCATGATTTGGGTACTGTTCCAAAATACTTAAGAAAACGTCAAGAAGAATGGAAAGTTCAAGAAGAAGCTAAAGCTGTTGCGGCGGAAAATGCTAGTGTGCCACAAGGTCATGTTGTTCTATCAGAAGATGAAAGAATTAAGACGCTTGGGAAACTTAAAATTGGTATTAAGAATTAAAACTTAATTAAATTAATTATTATTTTTATTAATATTGTTAATTTATTTGTATTGTATCATTTTTAGATTATGATGATCTAATTGCTGAACTCAACAGAATTCCAATAAGAATCGATACTATGAGAGTTCGTGATCATAAAATTGAGTTGGAGAAACAACTCACAAAATTGGAAGAATGCCATGAGAATATTTTCACGACCCAGAGTCGTTGTGAAGCTTGATCGATAAATTCTCTCTCTGGTCTACTATCATCATCAACTTAAAAAACCAAATAAAATATTAGATGATATAGAATAGAATATATATACTTTACATACAAAAAACTACTCAAGAAATAATAATGAATCTTATATATCATGTGTAACAGTAGGCAATACACAAACCAAAAGAAACAGAAAACGTCCATATAATGACAACTTTCTATAATTAAGTAATTAAGTATATATAGATAAGTAAGCTAAGCTCTCTCAATATATTGTGTACCTATTTCCATATATGTAATATTGTAATGTGTATAATTATATACTACAAGTCATTGCCAGTAATTCCAATAATCGATTTTATAAATATCTATACTCTGTAATGAATAATTAAGAATATCAACGATACTGGCATTCTGTAAGGTAGTGATGATTTACAATTTTAGTTGATAATATTAGAATTAAGTTTTAATTACATATCATCTGTGTCATAAATGAAGTCACAAAATCTCAACATTATAATTCCTATTTGAGAATATAAGTTTTAGTTTTTACAAATTGTAGAAAATAATTTACTATTTTTAATTGAGTTTACATTTACATATATCGTGTCATAGAAAATTCTGATTTTTAATATTCCTAAAGTTATATAGATTTTACTAGAGATATGTTATATACTATTTTCAAATATGAGTTTACATATGCGTGTCATAGAAAATTATTACATTTTTAATATTCCTACTTAAGAAACATTTGATTGTTGTAATTGAAAAGACGCTTAGAAAACAAGACGACGACGAAAGATCTCTCTAATACATTTCGTTAAGGTACAAAAAATAATGTTTAGTGCATGATGTGTCATATAAGAAGTTTACTGTGTCAATATATAAAGCCACGAAAGAACTAATACAATGAATTTTAAACCTAAACAATTCCATCCAATTGAAACGTGCCTAATAATGTCAAGTATAATGTACTTTTTCCAATATGTTTTAAATTCAATAAACTACTTGAACATCTACATGATGATGAATTATTGTAAAATTAGTAGTATTTAAGGTCAAGTAGCTTTTAGTCATTAAGTAGCATGTGTAGTTTCTTGCCTAGTTCTTATTAGCCGTTAGATCAATAATGATGCAGCAAAATTTTTCTCAAAGTCTCAAGTGCTTACTTTACTTGAGTTCCGTGTTGACTAAGTTTAGTCGTTAGCTTTTGGTCATTTAGTTGATTGAATGTCGTGGCAGTGTTAGGAACTGTGAAGATTTTTTAATCCACTAAATTAGAGAAATGTCAAGAAAACTTTTCGTCTACGTTTCCCTATTGGGAATAATTTTTATTTCAACAACCTACGCTAAGCTCACTGTGTTGGATACAGAAGCTAAATTGCAAAATGCAATCCAGTCAGGTAATAATTAAAATTAAAATATTAAATGTAAAAAAATATTACTAGTTTCCTTTGACTCTTTTTTCTACAGGGAAAACTGACGCTGTTGAAGAGAGATCGGCATCTTCTGGACGTATTTCGTCTACATTTCCCTATTGGGAATAATTTTTATTTCAACAACCTACGCTAAGCTCACTGTGTTGGATACAGAAGCTAAATTGCAAAATGCAATCCAATCAGGTAATATAATTAAAATATTGAATTAAATGTAAAAATATTAGTAATTTCCTTTGATTCTTTTCTACAGGGAAAACTGACGCTGTTGAAGAGAGATCAGCATCTTCTGGACGTTCACTAATTCTCACAACATTAATATTTGGTCCAATTATCCTACTAGCATTGGCTATACTTTTATTTATACCTTTACCAGCATTAGTGGTTCCATTTGCAGCTAGCTGGACGAAGAAGATCCATTGGAATTCCACTTGAGGACATTGGGAAACAAATTGAAACAATTTCCAAAAAAGTTTACTCTGCTTTTGATGCAGTGGCTAAAGCTTAATTCTATTAATTATAATATTTATATGTAGTAATCTTGACAAAATAAAATAAAAAATAATTTCTTAATATTTCCTCAAGTAGAGCATTTTTTGTCCAACTCAACAGCCAAAGAAGTACTTTCAATCTCACGTTTAACAGTGCGGCATAATTTACTTAGCTCTTCTAAATATAATTGTATGAGTTGTAATTGTCGTTCATAATTTGAAGATTTGACATTAATTTCTTGTTTCATTTCCTCAGAGAGAAGTAAATATAAATTGTTGATTCCATATTGAATTTGAGAGAAATTAGAAATATTTTTGGCATTTCGAGACTTAAAGAAAGCGAGACAATCTGAAATTCTGTAGACAGCATCTTCTAATTGTTTGGAATAGTTTTGAAGTTTGTCATGATAGTAGCCTGCAGCTTCAAGTTCCACTTTCTTTTTCTAAAAAAATGTAAGAATTTGAAAAATAAATATAAGTTCAATGAAACCATTTGATCATCACATTTCTATCACATATTTGAACGTCACTGATAAGATAGACTGCATTTCGAAGCTTCGAGAACATTCTAGAAAGAAGCTATATAGGCTTTGGTATATAGAAGTGCTATATAGTATAGCTTCGACATGCAGCTATAGGCTATAGGCTTCTATAGCATATCAGTTGCTTTCTATCTCGAAGCTTCGAGAGCTTTCTCCAATAATGATAAGAAGTGCTTATCGTACTCTTATCTCAGACTCTTTATCAGTTTATCAGCGTCATTCGAAAGTGAAAGAAGTGCAACGTAGTGCTCCATTGGAAACTTTTCTGGACTCATTGGATTCTGGATTCATTGGAATATTGGAAACTTTTCTGGACTCTCTGGATTTATTGGACTATTGGAACTTAAGGTACGTAAATATTTAAAAAATTATTTCTGCTTACTCTTTCAACTTCCACCAACTTTTGCTTCCTTATGGAAAGTTCTTTAGCAACATCCATAGTTTTCTGCGCTCTTTCTTTACGAGTGTTTAACAATACATAATATCTATCAGTTACATCATCAACATCATTAAATTGTCCACCACTTGCATCTTTCACTTGAATAAAATAATTTCGATAGAATTCCGTGAATTTAACTCTCTCCTCCAGCTTACGGTTTTAAATTGGCCATAAATACCAATTCTTTAGTAAGCTTTGAGATTTCTTTACCAAGTTTGTCATCCAGTGATTTATCTCTTTCAATTCTTTTCCGTATTTCTTGTCGTTTAAATGTACTAAGTTTATAGTACTTTTCTAATTTTTGTAAAGCTTCATTTAATAACTCTTGCTCGGCAAATATCATTTTCCATCTGGTTTCAAATTCAGTTTTTCGAGATTCACTCTCTTGGCGTTTTAATTCTAGAAGAGAATTGTAGTTGTCTAGTTGTTGGTGTAATTTTTCTAATTCTAAGAGTGGGACGAAATTTATGTCTTGAGGTGAGAACGGTTGGAATTTTTCTTTCGTTCTACAGATTTTATTCTTATTAGAAGAGAGGAAGAAAATTAGATAGGGAGTACTTACCGTCGTAGATTTTGAGTTTCTCGAACTTGAGTGAAGAAATTGCCAGTAATGAATTTTCTAATGACGGCCCACTTTTCAATTGGTGGTGTTGACATTTTTTAAATTGAATTTTTTACACTGGACTTATAATATGCAAGGAAATAAAATTATTGATCAAACTCAAGCATAGCGACTCCATATAAGTTATATATATAGTTCATGATAGTTGTTTGCATTTTATTGTCGTATATATGTCAGATATGTACATTTATAGATGATTTTGTATATCACATTGCATTTTTATGTATATATATAGTACGTTTTTTTGAAACAGTTGATATAAGGTACAATAACAGCCTTCTTTTCTTTATAGCTATACCTATAACTAACTAAATTACTACAACTCATCTTTCTTGTACATGACACCACACAATTCAGAATTTTTCTTATTGAGTGCATAGGTCACTCCAGTCACAGGGATAGTTTTGTATTTAGCTTTTCTCAACTTGTGTTTGCTTCCGGGAATTCTCTCAGTCTTATAAATATTTTGTCTATATATAAAAAATAAGGTCAATTAACTCAATCACCTAACACTATAGCTCATACATATAGTAGTAAAATCAGAAAAGTAATCTTACTTGACATTGAACTCAGGTTGAACCAATTTAAGGCACATTAGAACTCCATCATAAAAGTTGATATCAGAAGTAAAATGTAAAGCAGCTTCACTGGCTACTGTATAATCAACTCGACTTCGTACGAAAGACGTATCAGCTCTTACAATACTTTGCAGTACTAAGCCAGCTCTGCAAAAAAAATTATCAATTAATTCCAAATTTTCATTTCTTATTACACTTCTCCAGCTTACTTGTTTTCTACTAGCGAATTAGCTGTGCGATGCCACAGAGAAATTTGCATTTGACCAGCTAGGTCAAATGAGAGTCCACCTTGAATTGACACATCTACAACGATTCCATTATATAGTGGAAACATTTTACGTTCATCTTGTAATAGAACATTTCCTTGAATTGCTGTTGTTCTTTCTGAACCAGCTCCACTCCAAACAAGACCCATTAGCTCTCCTTTACCTACGAAGAAAACTATTGGTCGCATTTGAACTCCTAGTAGAGAAAGTTCCATTCCTGCTGTGGCTTCTTCAGTATCTTCGTCATTAGCTGTACTTTCTTCTTCACCACCGTCAGATGAAGAGGCAAATGAGCCAAGACCACCAGCAAAGATTCCCAACTAAAAAATATCAATTAAAAATATAAGTCTACAATAGTAAAGTAAGACTCTCTTTGACTGGCTAATATCTCCAGTTTCTTTTTGCTGGAGGTCGAGTTTTCTAAGCTTATGATGTTATATAGAAACTGCTATAGAGAGCATAGCTATACTCCATCTAACATCATTAAGCTTAGAAAACTCGATCTACAGCAAAAAAATTAGTCTTAGACTTACATTGAGTAGATGCACAGAACTATCATCATTTTTTAAATAGACATCGAAATTTTTAAATAGACATCGAAACTACTCCTCTTTAAAATCTTTCCATTCATTTCAATAGCATTAGAAAAACTACTATTGCCACTTGGCGTTGAGGCAAATAATCTCGTAAAGGCTGTTGATAATCCTGGCATTGATAAATGATGATAATTATTTAGTCCATCTTCCATTATAATTTCTCTTAAAAATATTCCTAGCTGGGGATTCATTTCCATAAATTCATAAATTCGATTCCACATAAATGTTGCCACTTCTGCATGTTGAGTGTCGACATTACGTTGTAATAGAAATTGAATGATAAGCTTCAACTCTTCTTTTGATGGGTGACTTCGTAATAAAATGTCAAGAGCTAAAGTTCTGGATGAAGAGTCATATTTCTTGCCAAGTTGTCGTACAATGTTAATTAGTAGGGAACGATGGTTAGGTAGAATATGTTGATCAGAAAATGCATGAAGGGCTTTAAGTGCTGTTACACTAATTCTTGAGTCAGCACTTGAGGCAAATGTCATTAGGAGATTTACACTTGATGGAGACTTTAGATTTTTCATTGCTCTCAAGTAAATTAGTTTGCAGTCTATAGGACTAGATGGACAGGTTGATAATGTGTTGGTTAAATGTTGCTCAATGTCATTAGAGAGCTTTGAGCCCACTTGGTTTCTTCTTAGAGTGTTGGCCAATGCTGCTGTTGTTAGAACGAGAGTTTGTTGTAATTTCTCTGATGGGACTTTACGTTTTGTAAGAGTGAAAATGTCTTCCACGATTTCTGGGTCTAGAGATGTAGCTAAAGATAAGCCGAGTAAATAGCGCTCGGGATGCTCGATGTTTTCTTCATCTTTGAATTTGAGGGCTTTCATTGCTGCTTTGTGAGCATTTAGAGTTCCAGCGGCTGAGCAGACGTCCAGTAATTGAGAACTGAAAAATTAAAAATGTTGTTAATTAGTAAATTTTAGTTGTTTCATGTAGCGTGTTTCATGTAAAGTAAATTAGCACAGAGGAAAATATAGTGAAGAATTAGCCGAGAGTATAGAGAAAAGGAAGAAATGGTCGAGAGTCTAGAAAAGTGATGATGACTTACAAGATTCGGAGTTTAGGCTTGACAACTTTTTCCAATTCAGACTCACTCATTTCTCGAAATTTGGAAACGAGTTGAATAAATGCAGAAGACATTTTAGTAGTAGCCATATTGTCAGGTGTCAAAGTTTTGGAAAGAGTCTCATGAGATTTACAACTGGCAGCTTCACATAGAGGAAATTGCTCTGGTTCTGGAATCAAGGATTGAGAAATTAGTTCTAGACCTTTGACTTTAGCTATTTCTTTTATAGCAGCTTCGGCTGAGGATGCTGTAATGATTTTATCTGTTGACAGTGAAGTTTCTGTAATAGTCAAAAAAAATTATATTAGTATACTATAGAGCTCATCTGCAATTTATCATCAGATTTCTAATTTTTACCTAAGAGCTTAAACTTTTGTGATGCATTGACTGTAGCTCCAACTTCTTTGCGAGCTGTAACACGAACAATATGAGTTTCAGTAACAACAGCTTCATCAATGAATCCAGCTTCACGTCCCATTGTCAGTTCTACACCAACATTTGAGTCTACTTCACTAGCTAAAACGGACGTTGTATGAGTTTTATATGTAAATGGATTGGAAGGAGTGAATTTGCATTGGCCAAGTTTTTTTGTGATTTGTGAGCCACTGTAAACATAGTTTGCATTGCATTGACCCATTGGTGTGTTTTCGACTATGTCACCATTTCCAGGTTGAAACTAGTTAAGAATTTATTATTATTAGTGGTTCATATTATATAGAGGATATAGTGTACTCGATATATATAGGAAATTACTAGTAGGAAATTATATATAGCCACTATAAACAGAGTCCACTGTATATACTTTTGATTAGAATTGCTTACCTGTAGAATATTGGCAATTCCCTTGAGAATATTGACAAGACTTTTGTCATCACCTTGCACACTATAAGCTTTTTGTACTTGTCCATCTCGCCAATGAACATAAAGTGGGTAGAAGTTTAGTGGTATCTAATTGAGAAGTGTGGTCCCTAAATCCTTCTGGTTGAGGTGCTTTTCTTGATTTAATTTGTAGCTGTGGCTTCACCAACTATAAATTTGAAAAAAGTTGACATTTACTATCTTTAGAGCATTAGAGCTTAGCGATATATTTAAATAGTAATTAGTGCTGTTACCTTAATTTCTAGTATAGAGCCACCTGGTCCATTTTGCCAGACTGGTTGAACAGACACTTGACTCAGGATTTTGTAGCCAACAGTTTTAACACTGGGTGTATTGCTCGAGTTCTCTGTAGGCTCATTGAGCTCAATACCCAAGATGTAGTCGTAAGTGTAGGTATTTCCAACCTCATAGTTTTTGGTAGTGGCTGCAAAAGAGACGAGGACAAAGCCAAAACTCAGTGTCACTAGTCGAGCCAGTAGTACAGAAATGAACATGGAAATAAAGCCCAAGCAGGAGAAGAGTCGACTCATCTTTTTTAGCTTTAGTTTTGTACTGTTCTCTTCTCATATAATAATTTCACATGCATTCTATAGCATTAAACTTAAAACTAATGTCACACAATTTTTGAAGGCTGATGTCAAAAAATCACAACACATTACATTTTTTAACACATTAGACAAACGTTAGGCAGTTCACTAATAGTTTTCCTTCTTAAGCCGTCCTGAGATTTTATATAGCTACTACTGTATAAATATATTGTGACAATTATTTAGTAAATGTAACGCTCGTTTCAATTCACTACTCTTCACCACATGATACATTGTAACTTTAGCTCACTCTCTATTATACTATACAGAATTAAATTTAATCATCTTGATTAATATCAATTAAATCTTGTGCGTCACTGTAGCCCACTAACACTGTAGATTTTTTCCTTATAGGAAAACGGAACTAGACTTTAGAGAGTAGGTTATCAGACTCAAGGATCAGTTTTAGAGCAACAATGAAAAATGTTTTCAACAATGTATATTAGTCTCCACTTTCTAGACTCTTAAAATTCTGTGGCTTCTGTAGACTTGTAAACCACTAACGATTGGACTGACTCTTCCGCATTAACCTTGTAACCTTCATTGAAAAAGATTTTCCTTTCACAGTTTTAGCTCCGAGTTTGTAGGTCACCACTTTAATATATGACAATTGATACTCAATAGTCAATAGGTAATTGAATAACAAAAATTATGTAGAGGGTAGGAAAGAGAGAAAATTGAATTGAAAATTTTTCTCTAAGCTTAACTCTCTGTTGAGCTCACACCTGTTGAGCGACTCAATTGTTGCTCTGAAGAAATCTTTTTCTTTATAATATATAGAAGGGAAGAAATTTACTCCTGGGTTTAAGTCTGAAGAATTTATATATAAGATAGGACAGGACTATATAGGACTATAGCTTTCAATTCTAACCTACCTTCTTCTGCTCTTGACCGCTATGAAGGTCTTATTTTTTCATGAGAGAAGTTGAACACGTTGCATAAGTTATATAAGAAGAGAGACTCTCAACTCTAAACCTGTTACACTCTAATGAAAAGAAGATGAAATACATAGTTTACACGTAACGTTAAATTCATATCGAGATGTATATATATATACTATATAGCGTGTAAGAGAAGAGTCTACTATGTAAATTCCTTAGGTTGTAAAATGATGCTAACGGGATTCTGTAACTTAAATAATTGATGATAAGAGATGTGTTGGAGGTAGAACAAATAAGACTATTTTTGTAGAGGGAAGATGATGTTTGAGATTGTTGCACTAATTTGAGATGAGAGCTTAAAGTGTGAAATAGTGAATTGAAACGACAGAGGTTATATATAATTTAGGCTTGGCACACATTATTAGACTATTAGAGATGGTAATGTTACACAGTAGCTAAATTGTAGATGCTTGTTCTGCTGCCGAAATATAAATTACTAATGTAATAATAGACTGTTAGCATGAATTTGCTCATTTGAATAAAGTGATGAGATCTGTCGCTATATATCTGTATGTGTTACGTCACATTGCATGTAGGTTTGTGTATAGGAACGTTAGTATTATAATGAGTTATACAATCAAAATGACAATGTGTATTAGAGTATAGAGTATAGCATGCTTGAAGTTATATATATAGAACCAAATTATGCCGTAAATTTTCTAATAGGAGTTCCTAAGCTTATGATGTTATAAGGAAACTGCTATAGAGAGCATAGCGACTCCATATATCATGAGAAAGCTTAGAAAACTCTACCTATATAGCAAAAGAACTGAGCTACTATTAGAAGATTTAGGGTAGAAGGGCAGAAGCAATTTGTATATATAGAAATGTGTTTCAAAAGAGAGCAATTGAGACTCAAGCAGATTTTCCTGTCCTAATTGTTTGTTGAATAAGCATATGACCTCGGCCAAAATTGTATATTGTTGCGTATAGGATAGAGAGTTGTAGTAGAGAATGTTTACCTGGTGCTTGATGACAATGTGAGCCTAAGCACAAAAATATTGACATTAGAATCTTAGTAATAAAAATGGATATAAAAGTTGTTAATTGTCAAGTGTCGTTGATGTTAAATATATAAAAGATGTCAATTGTATATAATATTTAGAATTGTATAAAAGTTGTACCAAATATAGCAAAGACCAAAAGTAGTCCAGTTTTCCACCTGTTGATCATCTCGCTTTATAGAAAATGACACAGACTCTCAACACGTTTTAAATTAAATACCACACTTCTAGACGAAAATGAAAGGCTCAATAAAATGTCTTCTTCTTCGTCGTCGTCTTCCAGGCTACTATCTCTTAAAAATGTACACATCATCTAACTATGATCTAACATGAGTGCTTTAATACTGTAATATATGTCGTAGGGCTCAAGTTCATCAAAAATGGCATAAGATAACATATAGTGATGCATAGAGTAGAAAAAGATTAGTTCGACTCGTAGAAGTTTCCATTCAAAGTTATCTTTCGTATGACCTTTGGAAGTCAAGAGAAGAAGATGATAAGATGCTCATGAACTTTATATGAGAATTGAGTGAGGGTGAAAGACACATTTCAGTAGTAGTAAGAATATAACTTTTATTGGGAATAATAAATATAAAAGTAGTAACAAGAAAATAAATTAGTGCAGAGTTGTTGTCTTCTGTGCAAAAACGTCTCAACCTATTAATAATTAAACAAAATTAGTTAGAAAGTTGTTGATAAAGATTTAAATAGTTTAGCCAGAAATTTAAATACCTGATTGAGGACAAGGTTGCTGGATGAAATCTAAAAGCCATACATACATTAATTAATTACTTAGTTCACTAATTAGCAGTCTTAATTGAGTACCTAAGCAGAATCCTCGGTTAGCCTGATCCGGTGCTCTAGAATCTGACATTTCCGCATCATTGAAATGAACTCTTAGCTCAAATGGTCGAGTGAACGCTATAATTAATTAGAGACGTTAGTACATTTTTCTGTAGAGTTAATTAATTAGTAATTACTGTAAACTGGTGCATGAGAAGTTGAGCCACTAAGTGATGAGAAAGTTCCTCCACAAATACGATCGACACATGATGAGCCATCAGTTTGAACTTCTCGTCCAGTGTCTGTTGCGCAATTAATTGAGACCCAATCTGATGGACACTGTAATTAGCAATTAAGAGTTTTAAAGAGAGACGTAGGTTTTTTTAATGTGAGAAATTTTACTTGTTCTGCTCCGGTCATCGTTCGTTGATAGGCTGTTGAGTTTTGAGACGTTGATGAAATCATGAAGGCCTCTGGAATTGGGAATGTATATTAATTAGTTAATTAATTAAAATTAGTTAGAGTGATAGAGAGATACCTCTAGGATCATTTGCATCTCGACATGGAACGTAGACAATACCACAAAATCCTTCTTCAGCTCTGATACATGTTGTGTACTCTTGTGATGATAGTTGCATACCAAATTCTAAACCGGGCATCATTGGGTCACCGTAATTAAAACTTTTGATACGACCTGACATTCCTGTGTAGTGTTGTAAGCAAGAGTCGCCAGCTCGATATTGAGCATTGCAGGGAATTTGAGAAATCTATCGAGTATAGAGAAATGAGTTAATTAACGAGTAAGGCTAATTAGGTTAATTAAGAGGACTAACTTTAATTCGCCATTTCCGAGCAAATGAGTCACCACTTGTGACAATGTTTATTTTGATGTTTCCTGAACTTGGGCCAGCGTCGATGTACACTGTAATTAAAAATATGAGTTAGATTTTCTGGAGGAGTTTTTTAGGTTAAGGGACTTACTATGTTGTCCAGCATTTTCTCCACAAATCTAAAATACGTGTAGTAAAGTAAAGTATATTAATTGAAGAAATTAAGATGACATGTAATAATTGACTTACTGGTGGCACTGTAAAGAAATTAAAGAAAATTAGTTAGAGTGAAATGAGGAAGTTAATTAAGAGTTACTTAATTACCTGGCCGTCCACCTGAAACGACGAAGACATCAGACTCACAAATGTGATCTACAGGCTCTGGCATTGCTAATGTAAACTCTTCAAAGTCCAGTCTAGAGTATTCATTTAAAAATTAATTTAATAGTACTAATTAGTAGTTTACATTTATTAGTAATTACCGATATTGACAAATATTAGAGTCAACTTTCTGCACAGTTATTGGACACTCAATACTTCCATCGTAAGTTCCAGGCCACTCTGGATTTGTAAAGTATGTCACATTTTGATTAGTATCTGAATTACAAGTTTTCTGGAAAACGCAACAAACACCAAAGCCTGCTAGCACAAGTTCCAGATGCTGTGCCTCCTAATTGTGAGCATTGATTACGAGGGTAACATGTTCCATTTCCCATTGTAGTGGCTCCTTGTGCATTGCATGGCGCAGTTTGGAGTCGAATCATCATTAAAACTGAGAGTACTAAAAATTACAACAAATACTATAATTATTATTTCTTAAAAGTATTAAAATATTTCAGACGCTAGGATTCGAACCCGGCTCCTTGCTTAGCTATAGAACTTATGCATGTTAGTTTTTCACTTACATTTCGAGTCACGAGTTTCTCCAGTCTCATCTTTTCCAGGTAGCAAACTTTCCAGATTTTCTGTCGTCACAACTTTCTCCAGAGCTTTGCTACTTTCAATTCCATCTGAAGTCACAACAATAGAGGCGGAAGTTAATTGGATGATGCATATTGCAAATGCAACAATGCACCTCAAGTTGTTCATTTTTAAAACTAATATCTCAATTCAAGTCACAGTAAATTTTTAACTAAGATGTAAAGATGAAGAAGTCACAGAGTTTGGCTAAGTTGACGTTGACATGTCTTTAGACAGAATGTCAAAATAGATCAGTCGGCTAACTGTTTTTATAAGACCTCGTTTACAAATCTCAAGTCCTCATCTTCTTTTTCCTCTCACTAATTTTATTTCATCTTTCATATTATGGGCTGAGTACAAATGTCACTGTCATTGTCAATTCATATATAGTCAAATCTCTGTGTAGTATAGCACCACCAGAAATGCTGAGTCATTTCTCTTCTCTATATGCTTTCATATTCTAATAATAGTAATGAAAATAATGATGATATGCAGTGATTGAAGAAATCTAAAGTAGGTCTTCTTCTTCTATTGCACCCACACATTAAATAAATTTAACATGATGACCTCAAAAATCCAACAACGGTTTTATTTGTTTTAAGTGAAATTCTCTCTCTTGTGTGTGTAAGCCAACATTTAAAAAATATTTACATAGTTGAAATATAATTACAAATTATTATCTACGCTACCAACAACATTTTCCATATAAGAGTCTATTCAATTTACTATTGTAGGCTAGTATTTTGTAGGGAGAAATTATAATGCATCACGAAGCGTAAAACAATGACGCTTAAATCTCATATATTGGTTTACACTGTTGGGAAATGGCTAAATAGCTACCAGGTAAACATTGAAGTTTGGGCGTAGGAAATCTCCAGTTGAGATAGCGATTTGGAGCACATCTCGCCTCCAGTTTTCCTTTAACAAATTGAATGTCATGAGGTAGATAGGAAAGTGAAGACCATTGTGGATCTTTGTCAGTGCAAGTTTCTCCAAGGAGGATACAAGAGTTTTTATATGGAACGAATTCTATTGAGACTGATTTGAAATATGAGGAGTTGGAATGAACGGAATTGAGTTGTTCATAGTAAGAGAGACAGGTATTGGTTTCACAGGTTGGTTGCCAGTTGTTGTCCTTGTCGACTATCAGCCATTGGTTCTCTTCACAGTAGGCCTAGAGAAAAAATATATATTTTAGGATTTGACAGTAAAACTTGAGATAGTAGCCGAGGACTTTAAAATGTTGATGTTTGCCATTAGCTCTAAGCTATCCTAAAGCACAAGACTATAGCCCACAACAGAGCCTTTCTCCTTTAGAGCTCAGGCCCATTGGCTCACATTGAACAAAGTTGGGAAGCGGAGACTGAGCTTTTTTAATACTTACTCTACTCTCCACATATAGCCAAATCTTAAGTAGTAGATGCTAAAAAATAGAACTTGAGATTATACTGCAAGTTTTACGGTAGAGTGTGGTTAAAGTTAGATATATAACTCAGGTGTGAGATGTTGAGTTAATAGTAAAGTGGGAAGGAAGATGAGATGTAATAGAGAGATATTAAAATTAGGATATAAAAACTAGTTTAGAATTGGTAATTTAAAGTAGTTGAGAATTTGACTTACTCTTTCATAAGCAAAGTAGCATTGGTTTGTTGGTGGGTGGTAGACTAGCAAACGTCCATTATCATTGTAATTACCTAGGGCAAGAAATTTATGTAAGATTATTCTATTCCAGAGAGAGATCATGTTGAGTATGTACTTCTGGAGTGTAAACGAGTTTCGGATGACTAAAGTACTCAATTAGATCAAGACTGGAGTTACTATTTTATTCTTTAGCTTTAAGAATCAAAAGTCACAAAAAATGTTAATGCTGGACAATTTTCTCCAGGATATTTTCAGCTCTATTTGTCCAGAATGCTAGGCTCTGTCTTTGCACTCAATTTCCAGAGCCGTAGATTTTGAAAAAGAGTCGTAAAGAATAAGACTTTTTTAGCTCAGGTTTAATTTAGTGTTTTTAAAATTCGGTCCTGAGTTCGAAGCTCTCCACACTCAGAAGATACTCTACTTGTAAAAGTATATTTTTAGTTTAGCTTACAATCACAGCGGCCGTAAACAGCATCAGTTTGATAGCCAAAGAAAATCATGTTCTCAGAGCAAGGTCCTTTTTCCCCCAGTTTGTAGCATTGACTCGTCTCATTATCATATCTGTATTGATAGAGCATCCACTCTGGAATTCCAGTACACAGTGTCTTTCTATATGAATCAATAATATATTTCTTATCATTAGTTAATGTAGGTCAAAACAAAAATTATTAAATGTCTCAGCAGAGTTTAATGAACTCTTATGAATTATGAATACATAGTAAACAAACCTTAGCTTCAATTCTGCATCTAAATTACTCGACCATGAAACTCCACTGGCTCTTTTCCCAAACTTTGCAAAATCTATTTCAATACAATATTTTCAATTGCTAATTAACTCTCAATGTAATAAATTAATACCTCCAAATGGAGAGTAGCCCAAATTTCTACTGAGGCTCATTGGTGCTATCACGAAACAATTTACAATATAAAAACAACATATCACTAAAATTCCAATTTGCCCAACTCTTTCTATATTTATGGATGCCATTTTTAAGCTAATTTATATTTTACACTTGAGAGCTAAGATTTGTTTTTTCAATCTGCTATGCCGTAAGTTTCGAGATGAACTGAGGATGTAAAGTTAGAGACTCAAAAGTTAAACTAGATTTTGCAATTCAGTCACAAACTCTCATACATATAGATTGAAGATTATAGTATCAGGTGTCAATGTTGTTGTTAAGGACTGAAGAAGGAAATGTAGAACTTTTCTTGTGGTTTGAAGATGAGACTACATAACTCATTTCAAAAGAGAAGAGCTAATGGGTTTGTGGCAAATTATGGATGCCATTTTTAAGCTAATTTATATTTTACACTTGAGAGCTAAGATTTGTTTTTTTTCAATCTGCTATGCCGTAAGTTTCGAGATGAACTGAGGTTGAAAAAGTTAGAGCTTGGGACTCAAAAGTTAAACTAGATTTTGCAATTCAGTCACAAACTCTCATACATATAGATTGAAGATTATAGTAGCAGGTGTCAATGTTGTTGTTAAGGACTGAAGAAGGAAATGTAGAACTTTTCTTGTGGTTTGAAGATGAGACTACATAACTCATTTCAAAAGAGAAGAGCTAATGGGTTTGTGGCAATGAGTTTTACGGCCGGTTTTTTGGACACACATTTTCATTTCTTACTCTTGTTGTAATTACAACGCTTTTTTCTTCTCTTGTCGGCTGACTTTGTGTCATTTATCAATTGAGCACTTTTTGGCACTCTGCAGAGAGAAGCATTATGAGAGTTGAGTTTAGTATAGTAATCAAGTTTTTGCAAAAGTAATACATTTGAGAAGCGCATTATGTACGTTATCTTGTTGTGTCATGTCATAGATTTATATTGAGCACTTTTTCCTATATGGAAGTTGACATTTTTTTGTACCATGTTGAGCTTCTGTGATAAGAGAGTTGTAAAAGTAGTGAGAGAGAGATCATTACTCAATTGTTGAAGAGTCTTGTTGAGAGGACGAATGAGAACTCAATTGCAAAGTCATGAAACAATATGCCTCAATTGGCTAAACAAGTTTTATATCTATAGAGTTTAAGACTAAGATGTATCATTGGAAAAATTCTCAATCATGTATTGATATTATGATTGATTCAATCTCACTTGTCCCAGTGACCTTTGCTTCGAGAAAATGTTTGTATACAAAAAATATACATAGTTAGCCTACTAATCACTGAGAAGGAATTAGAAGAAGATACTTATCCATATTCCATATACATATAGGTTAGATTCGTTAGATGTTACAATGAAAATGTCTGTGTATGCGATAACTCTCGACAGAATTGACCAATCGTCACCAAACTTGGCACACACGTTGCTAGGGCCAATACAAACTTTAAGTTCGAAAATGAGCAAAATCGGTCCTTTGGTTGCTAAGCAACATCTAGAAATATGTTATATGCTATTTTCAAATATGAGTTTACATATATTTATATATTTATTTCGAAGCTTCGACAACATTCTAGAAAGAAGCTATATAGGCTTTGGTACATAGAACTCCTATATAGTATAGCTTCGACATGCGCTTCTATAGTTTTCTCTCTCGAAGCTTCGAAAGTTTTCTCCAATAATGATAAGGAATGCTTATCGTGCTCTTATCTCAGACTCTTTATCAGTTTATCAGTCTTATTCGAATGTGAAGAAATGTCAATATAAAGCTTTCTCCAGATATTTTGTCGTACTTTTACTTACTTCCTTTTTTATAGTTTGTTTTTAGCTGATTGCCTGGAACATTTTTATTTTAGTCTTATATCTACCTCTGACAATCGAACATCAATTTCTTTTACTGTGCTGATTATTGTTTATTAATATTATTGTTTTTCTGTTGATTTTTTCCAGTGCCTGCTCAAGAGAAGAATCATAAGAGAATTACAACCGAATTCGACAAATTGGCTCCCAGTCTCAACTTACTTCAAATCAACAAACGAGCACCATTGAACTATCGGAACTAAGGTCAAAGGTACGTAACTATTTTAAAAAATTATCTCTGCTTACTCTCTTCACTTGTGCTTACTTTTTTTTTCTCATTGACATTCAATACATTCATAGTTTTCTAATGGTGGCAAACTTCCTGATGAACTCTCAAAACTCTCTCAATAGTTTTATACTCATTTTTCCCATTAGTATATTCGCCATAGTGCATAATCGAATCCAAATCATAGCGAAGATTAAAATTTATTCATTATCTTATTAGACTTTTAATTTTCTAAGTGAGCATAACCATAATGATACAAACATATTTTTCATAAATCATTACATAATCTGTCAAATTCATATCCATAATTAGACATTTAATTCTTTGAGTGAGCATAAGTTATAGCATAAGTTTAGCTTTAAGTGCATTTTTTAGTCAGTTTTGTCTTTACATTGTAGTCCTAGAGTCCTTGGGTTACTTTTTGATTTGAAGGTGCAGTATTTAAAATCCCACTTTAGCTTTTTTCAGAGTTCAGTAGGAACCCCGCCTTCAGGTAAAAATGTGGGTAGGCGGGACTTATTAGCACAAGATTGTGCAGTTACTTCTGTCAT